>VWPU01009502.1:0-123421 GCA_013398955.1 Callaeas wilsoni
GCTCGGGCTCGGGCTCGGGCTGGGCCCGGGCCGTGCGGGGGCTGCTGCTCGATGTCAGCGGCGTCCTCTACGACAGCGGCGCCGACGGCGGCGTCCCCATCGCCGGCTCGGCCGAGGCCGTGCGCAGGTGGGTGGGGGGCGGCCGGGGGGACCCGCGGAGAGGGGGGTCCCCGAGGCGCAGCGTGGGCTTGGGACTGCACCGAAGGGCAGCGGCGGTCACCTCCTAAAGGTGGTTTGACTACAGCCCCCCCCGTGCTGTGTGAGTCCGGCGCAGGAAACGGGAGATTTTGGGGTCAGCTTGGTGCTTTTTAGGATTATTTAAGCGAAGGGAGCCCGCAGAGGCTGGGCTGATGGGGAGAAGGGTCTGGGGCGGCGCAGGGGCGCATCCGCGTGGTTCTGTGTTTACTGTTGTCACCGCACGTGCGGCAGAGCTGGCGGTGTGTAGGAGATGTGGCGCTATCCCCTGGTAATCGTTTTTAAAGTATTACCCACACTGGCATGGTGTTTCTGTAAATTGATTAACTTTGCTGTCACATTAGCTGGGACTTCTCGCAGGGAACTTGCAACCCAGAAGTGGAGAATTTCCGTGCTGGGGTTAATGATTGCCCAGCTTGGAAGTGACTCAGAAGCAAAGTGGAGTGAGTTGGTGAGTTAATCCCAGTGCCCACAGGTAGGGAACTCCTTCACTTTTAGCTGGGTGATGCTGTCTAGGTAACACAAGCTAAGTAACTTAACTAACTTTAATTAATTAGGTTGACTTGCCAGTGTGTCTGTATTAGCCTGGCTTGACCAGGGGAGCAGGATGGGGCCAGGGGAGAGCAGTCGTCGCAGGGACAACTTTGTTTAAAGACTGATGTTGATTGTGTGGTTGTGAATTTCTGGAAGAGCCTTTTGACTCTGTGTGATGTTTCACTCACCCACTGTGAAAAATCCAGATCTGTTTCACATGGCAAGTGCTGGATGGGGCTTGGAGCAGCCTGGGATAGTGGAAGGTGTCCCTGCCCATTTCAGGGGGTTGGAACTTTAGCGTTCCTTCCAGCCTAAACCATACAGTGATTCTGTGCTGCTGCATGTGCCCTGCTTGAAATGTTTTAAATGTCTGAATTCTGAAGCCCTGTGAAGCACTGACAGAGCTGCTTGGTGAGTGCCTCTGCAGCTTCTGTCCACTGGGGCCGCTCACCACAGACACACTTGGCATGTGTGCATTATTGAACAGAAAAATAGGCAGGGAGAAATAATAAAACCAGTGAAATTAATCATATGAAGAGTTAAATATGTGCCTAAGTGTTGGTGGAACCACCATGGAAAGGCAGAACTGGAGAAGATCCAAATGAAGTGGTAATAACAGAACTCTTTGCTGCTTGCCTTTTTTTTTTTTTTTTCATAACTATGTCTTTGTTCATATTTCTTGAAACACATGTAGGATGCGCAGAAGATGTTATCAGATGGATCAGAGTTGCCAGTGCTGTCAGAGGGCAATATTTGAAGTAAGTTTAAGGCTTATAGAGGCTCCTGGCTGGTTTGTGGTGCTCACCTGGCTGGGAGAAGCTGCAGGTGCCGAGAGAGCCAAGGGGAGAGCAGCATTCCAAGGGAACTCAGTGAAAGTAGGCAGAGGGAAAAGTTGCTTCTGTTGAAATCCTGTGGCATGTGGTTCTTTCAAGGGGTTGTGCATGTGCAGAGCACAGCCTGGGACAGCCCATATCATAGCCAAGGCCTCCAGGCATGGCCAAACCAAGCATAAATAACAACAACTGCATAATTACTGTCAGAGATCAGATCATTCCTTTAAAATCCAGGACATATTCAATAATACCTGTGTCGTGGTTCACCAGATGCTTTTGACATTGTTTTTTTTTTGCTCCTAGATTTTAAACTTCGTTTTCTGTCGGATTGCAGGCTGATATTTAATAACCTTTGTCACTGCATTTGCTGAAACCTCCTGCATGGAGGCAGAGTAAACTGCAGTCTAACTTACAGTAAGGTCACAAATATGCTGATGAAACAACACCAAAATTCTGGCCTTGGGCTAAATGTAGGAAATTATGGGCTTTCTCTGGAAATCCTGGAAATGTCTAAGCCTTTTTTGTCTGTTAGTCACAGGAAGCCCTTGGCAGCTAATCCGACCTGTCTGCCTGTCTGAGAGGGGCTGCGGGGGTCTTTGAGGAGGGTTTGGGGATGCAGTCCAGCAGCAGGCTGGGGAATGCTGTGCAGGGAAAGCTGATCTCGTTTGGGCAGGATTCCGTGAGCAGTGGAGAAGCAGTGGTCACAGCTGTGGGAATTGGGGACAGCAGAATGGAAAAGTGGCAGGAAGGGAACAAAGCCCCACCAAACCAGTTTGTTCAGGTCATTCAGTGTAAGTGGTGAAGAATAATCATCTTCCTTCGGTAAAGTCAAGTGGCCTTATTTATCTGCCTATTAGGTTAGTAAATGTTCTGGCTCACACCATTTAAAATCTTTATTGACTCATTATCCTATTGCCAGTTGGTCATTAATATTTGTGTCTGTGTCGCAGTACAGCTGGGTGGTTTCAAGCAGATGGATCAAAGGTAAAAGAAGCTCTTTTTTAATTAATTCCTTTTTTAAAAATCAGTTAAAGAGTCATAATTGCAGATAGCAAGGAACTTTATAACTAATTCAAATTGCTGTGGTCCTCTGCTAAAGGAGCTAACATCTTTTAGTGCATATATATGTCCAACAGAAACCTTAAATACCATTTTGATACTCATAGTACAGATAAGGATTCTTACAACATGACAGCTGATGTGTTCTTTTCAGGCTGTCTTGCTGCATCATCTCCCCCATTACAGCAATTAACTTAGTGTAACAGCATATAGTACACTCCAGTAAAAATGATAAGTAAATATACTAATTTGTCATTGGTTTCGTGTGACTGAAGGCATTCTGACCTCTTAAAACTACATTTGCTCCATTATTTCTCTTGTTTTCAGCCAAATTCTGCTATGCAGTTGTTTGAGTTGGTGTTTGAGAGAGCAGCAATGTAATTTCTGCCAGCAGAATTTGGCCTGGTTTCTATTTGTAATGGCTGCAGAGGAGTGCTTCCCTCTTGTTTGTTTGTTTTTAGCTAACAGTACAGTCAGATGGAGCAGAAACATGGCCAGAGAAGCTGATGGACACTGGAACACCCTGAGCAAGGTGACATTCAGTAGCTTCTCAGTGCTGTAGAGACCCTCCTGAGGAAGGCACCAATAGCTAGTGCAACCTTTGGTGAAACTCTTAAGTATAACATCTGGGAATGCTTTATTTATTGCTGTGGTGCCTGCAGCCCTGATAAATCTTACCTCTGAAATATTGTAGGATTCAGTGTGCACTGGGAGGGAATTGGTGGCTTGGAGGCTGAGAAGATGAACCACAGGAGTGTTTGTTGAGCAGAGCAGAGCTTGTCCTGTGCTCAAGGGATAAGGTGAATCTGAATCCTGGTTACTCATCCAGACTCTGGCAGCTGGGCACCCGTGTGCCAAAGGGTATTGGCACACCTGGTTTAACCCAGGAGCCAGGAATGTCTCTCAATTCTCCAGGGACTCTTGTTGTTATTTTTAGATGGGGCTGTTAGAGCAGTGGATGGCTGAAAAAGCCAAAAGTGGCTCTCTAAGATCATTTATGCCTTTTAAAACTTTTAAGACATAATGTTTCTTGATTGTTTAATTTACTGTGGCATATCTTTGTTGTTGTTTTGAAAAAGTTAAGTGAGCCCCACCCATCTCTTCCCAGCTCGTGCAGTTCACTGGCAGATGCTTTGGAGCAGATCAGAAAGCCCCTGGACAAGATCAGAAAGGCCAGCGGTGACTTAAAGGCTTCTCCTGGAGCCGGCCCTAACAGAGCCTCAGTGCCGTGCTGTTATTGTCTTAATCGATTTACACAGCATTGACACGAGGTGAGCTAGCTGCTTTTTATCTCGCAAATAGCAGGGAGCTGGTCCCTTACAAGACAGAAGGTGGTTAAACACCTATAAAAGATGCTCAGCCTGTGCTGTGGCATTTGCATTTACAGCTGTGTGCTGATAGTGTGTCCATTAGCATATCCATATGAAAAGCACACAGTAGCTGGACCTTTACAACATCCTGTTGTTGGGCCGGGATAGTGCATCTGTTAGCACAGCTTTCTACAGAGCCCTTGAAAAGGGCAGCGGAAACCTGGGGAGCAGGGAGGCTGGGGAGCAGCTGGAGCGTCCTGTGAAAATAAAATACCTGGAGAGTCTAACAAGGAGAAGATTGTGAGGAGAACAAGCGGAACTGGGACTGTAAAACAATTCAGGGTGTGGGGGTTCAGACGAGTTGGGAGCTCACAAAGAGCCTTTTGGAAGTGTGTGTGCCACAAGGAGTAGGAAATCTTTGTTGTCCCAGCAGATGACATGGCTTAGCACAGGCCGTGCAGATGTTCAGAGTTCCAAGGCTTGCTGCGCCTTCGGGACATTTGATAGAAAAGAAGTTGTTCCTCCTAGAAAGAGACCTTCAAGTAAACTGTACAGACTTTTGTGTAAATATCTGTTCATTTGTTTTTGTAGTTGACTCTCTCTGCAATTTCTGCCCAAAGAAACCAGGTGTCACTGCCCTCCTGAAGCAGCAGAGACACAAAAAATGAAGCACTTCTGTTTTGTCATGTGGCTGTTCCCTGGCAGAGCCAGAAAGGGATCGAGGAATTGATCCTCAGCATGTGCAGAGTTGTCTCAGCTCCATTCCAGTTTGTAACACTAGCTGTGGTCTCAGTTTTCTGAGAGCAGTGGGTGTTCCTAACCCATATTTGCTTTCCTAATCAGCAGTGTTCATTATTTCTTTAGGAAGATTTGTGTCCCTGAAGTTGTGGGTGCTCACCTGCTGTCTACACAAATTGCATGAGTAAGTGCTTGCATTTTTGGAGTTTACACATCATTAACCTTTAAGGTCTCAGAAATAGAATTCCTTCTTTACAAACAGGTGCTGTTTGTGTACAAAGTGAGAATTCAACCCTGTCAAAGATAACTTGTTTTTGAATTAATTTTTAATGGAGTAATTAGCAGCTTCATAAGATCGTAGAACAGTTTGGATTGGAAGCAACATTAAAGATCAGGTAGTTTCTACCCTCTGCCACAGGCAAGGACCACCCTTCTTGCACAGAATGAAAGCTATTGGAGTATCATTCACTATGTTGTCCATAAAAATATTTTGCTTAATGCAAATAAATATATCCCAGACCTGTTCAAGCTAACTGAATCTCCAGAGATCTGATTTTTTCCTTGACAGCTCCCAAAGTGGAGATTTACCAGCTATTTAAGGTCTACCAGAGTTTACTTATTGAACCGTTTGCAGGGTGGTTAAAGTCTTTTAGGTGTAATACATTAAGCTGATTTGGCAATCTGCAGCCTTAAATGCATCTTGTTACTGAACTTAATGGACCAGAGAGATTTTTCTTACATTCTGCTTTGTGCTTCCTTTCTGCAGATTCCCTTCAAAAGCACACTATTTTTACGAAATACTGAATTGTAGATTTTGCTGTTGTGGTGTGTTGTTGCCTACAAATCAGTTGTCTTCCCTGCTGTTCAGGGAGGTGGGCTGTGATTTATGGTGTTGGATAATTTGTGCAGTAATTCTGGTGTCCAGCTGTATTCAATGGCCTTTGTAGAGAATTCAGGACAAGATGGACTTTGGGTTTGTTTTAATGTGCTACTTCCAGGATTTCTCTGTACCTCTGAAAAATTCTAAATTATCAACATACCTAAATAAAGGAGGTGGGTTTTTAAAGTTTGCTTTGAGCTACGATTTAGTGATTTTTTTTTTTCCCCAGTTTTTACTGTCAAACACTGCCTTAAAGTGGTGTTTCCAGAGTCTTTACTTTTATAGCTGTGCCCTTTCTTATGTCACCCTTGCCCACCCTTAAGTAACATTGTCCTCTTCTTGTGGCTCCTTTATGTGTGCCTATTAATCTGCTTTTATTCATGTGCAAAGGTAATGCCCTCCTATTTTTTAATCCCTTTTGCAATCCTTCCTTTGGATGGCCTCCAAATTATCCCCTTCTATATTTAGAGAGAGGTGAGCCATGTGGGTCTGGAGAGGAAATTGTGCTCGGGAGATAGCAGATGTAGAAATGAGTTTCAGGCACAGGAATGCCAGAGGGGTTGGGGCCAAAAAGTGCCGTGTGGAAGGATTTGTCAGGGCAGCCTTGCTACGTGGAGCAGAAAGTTGGCTCACCAGAGAAGCAGGGCTGTAATGAGCCTGGCTGTACTCAGCACCAGCGACAGGACATCAGGGAAGGGAAACACCAGGAGGCCAGGGGACAAAAGTGGCATCAGAGACGTGACAGCAAGATTGAAGCAGTTTGGATGTGCTGTGATGGCAGAAATCAGAGGAACGAGAAGTTTTGGGCACTGGGATAGAGAAGGAAAATCTTAGAGTTTTATCCACAGTCCTCTGATTGCATTGCACCCACCAAGTTAAAAAACACCAGGGAATTCAGTGTTTCCGTGGAATTAGGAGAGGCTTGTACCATGTAAGGATGGGCAAAGGCACTTACAGCCTCCTTCAGGCTTCTGAAATAATGCCTTTGCCTTTTCAGTTTGGGTTGGAAGCAACCAGCCATATCACCAATAGGTGATATTTCAGAAGCTGAAATAGCTGCTGGAATGGCAGGAGTACAGATTTGCAGAGAAAACACAGCACATTATTGCCAGAAATACACTTTTTAAGCAGAGCAAATGTACTCCCTCCTCACCAGGCGTTTCCACAGCTGGACCCCAGAAGGAGTTACTGCTCTGAGCCAGAAAAGCCTTTTGCATCCTCAGGTGTGTGTGATGCTCCCAGGGAGGTTCTCATGGGAAGAACCTGCAAGATCAGGAGGGGTTTTACCTGGAGCACCATCACCCTGGCCCTTGCAGAGGGCACCAAGCTTAGCCCTGCCCAGGTGGGAGGATGGTGTTGCTGCACAAGTCCTGGTTTTACTTTGTGGTTTGGTTGCAGGTGGTGTTGATTCCCTGGGTTTCAGACAAGGTATTAGAATGCTGAGAGGTTTACATGAAGCACAATGGCATTTGTCCACTGATGCAGAAGAGTCAAATAGCAGAAGTGCTCAGCATGCTTTCTTTTAAATTAAAAAAAAACCCCAAGGCACTCTGAGAAACCAAAAGCGGGATAAAAAACCAGATCTGGAAATCTCATGCAGCACATTTCCAAACCCCTTTGAAATTGATGTTGGACAGTCTCCAAGCTCAGGCTTGTTGCCTCTTCCAGGCACATCTGCACAGGACCTCTGGTGTGGGCAGGAATTTCCCCCTCCTCCTGTCTTAGGTAAAACCTTCACTGCAAAAGACAGTGGGAAAAGATGGGAAATCTGAAGTTTAACCTTAGACCTTTTCCTTAGTTGCTTCCGCCATGTGCAGGATAATGTGAATTTAAGTTTGATGGTTCCCAGCCCGGATTCCAGGACCATTGCTTTTCCTACGGGTGTCACAACCTTTACATCATCTGAAAGAACAGGTTTTGTGTTTTATGTGCCCAAAGGCTGCCTATAAAGGTTGGCAAGGGCAGTTGGCTAAGTCTGCACAAGGTCAGTGAGGATGTCCAATAATTGTCCTAACACTTTACCTGTTATGGAACAATAATGAGAGTTTTTTCATTATTTTCGGGTGAGTGAGCCTGGCAGATGCTGACAGCCAGCAGATGTGTAAAGTTCGAGGTGATTTGTAAGGGACCGGCTCATCTGACGCATGGTAATTGCATTGTGGGACATTGTCACTCAGCCCCGTGTCCTGCTCCAGCAGAACGAGGTAAAGGTCAGTTCAAAGAGCTGCCGAGGCGCCGGGGCAGCTCAGGGCTGAAATTAAACCCCGCACATCCACCTCTCCCCTGGGCAGGTGCTCACAACATGCCTGGAGCTGGGTGGGTGCCCCAGGTGTGGATTTAGGGATCACTTGGGTGACCAAGTGGTTGTTTGGGTCTGGAGTGGGCTTAAACCCCTCCTCTTATAAAGCTGGTGTGGTATCTCAGTGCTCATCTGCCCACTTTTAATTTGGGGCTTGGAAGTTGCTTTTGTGACTTTTTCCTTCAGTGCCTGTGTGCTGTGGCAGAGCCGGCACTGGCAGGAGAGCCTGTGTGACACAGCTGGAGGGACAGTGGCCTTCCCATCTGCTCCCTGCTGCCCTCTCCGTTCTGCCAGCCCCTCCAAGAAGGGCTCTGACAAGTTTTTTTTGCCGCTTTACCCGAGTTTGGCATTTGTGACACCCTGAAAGGTCGGAAGTTGCTCTGCCTCACTCGGGTGAAGCTCCCCTGTTCCTGCTCGTGGCCATTGGGAGTGGTGTGAGCAGTCGTGTTGGAAGTTGGGTGGATCTGTCTGATGTTCAGGAAGTTGGAAGTGGATCTATCTGATGTTCAGGAAGTTGGAAGTGGATCTGTCTGATGTTCAGGAAATTGGAAGTGGATCTGTCTGATGTTCAGGAAGCTGGAAGTGGATCTGTCTGATGTTCAGGAAGCTGGAAGTGGATCTGTCTGATGTTCAGGAAGTTGGAAGTGGATCTGTCTGATGTTCAGGAAGTTGGAAGTGGATCTGTCTGATGTTCAGGAAGTTGGAAGTGGATCTGTCTGATGTTCAGGAAGTTGGAAGTGGATCTGTCTGATGTTCAGGAAGTTGGAAGTGGATCTGTCTGATGTTCAGGAAGTTGGAAGTGGATCTGTCTGATGTTCAGGAAGTTGGAAGTGGATCTGTCTGATGTTCAGGAAGTTGGAAGTGGATCTGTCTGATGTTCAGGAAGTTGGAAGTGGATCTGTCTGATGTTCAGGAAGTTGGAAGTGGATCTGTCTGATGTTCAGGAAGTTGGAAGTGGATCTGTCTGATGTTCAGGAAGTTGGAAGTGGATCTGTCTGATGTTCAGGAAGTTGGAAGTGGATCTGTCTGATGTTCAGGAAGTTGGAAGTGGATCTGTCTGATGTTCAGGAAGTTGGAAGTGGATCTGTCTGATGTTCAGGAAGTTGGAAGTGGATCTGTCTGATGTTCAGGAAGTTGGAAGTGGATCTGTCTGATGTTCAGGAAGTTGGAAGTGGATCTGTCTGATGTTCAGGAAGTTGGAAGTGGATCTGTCTGATGTTCAGGAAGTTGGAAGTGGATCTGTCTGATGTTCAGGAAGTTGGAAGTGGATCTGTCTGATGTTCAGGAAGTTGGAAGTGGATCTGTCTGATGTTCAGGAAGTTGGAAGTGGATCTGTCTGATGTTCAGGAAGTTGGAAGTGGATCTGTCTGATGTTCAGGAAGTTGGAAGTGGATCTGTCTGATGTTCAGGAAGTTGGAAGTGGATCTGTCTGATGTTCAGGAAGTTGGAAGTGGATCTGTCTGATGTTCAGGAAGTTGGAAGTGGATCTCTCTGATGTTCAGCCTGCTGATGGCCCCAGACAGGGCGGGAGGGACAGCCTTGGGATGTCCTCGCTACCTGGACCGTGCTGGGTCCCTGCAGCACGCAGTGCCTGCTGCCTGTCCTTGTGCTCGCCTCGTGCTCAGATCAGGATCGATTCCCGGTGCTTACGGAGTTTGAGTGGGATCTTTGTCACGGCCACGATGTGTGGAAGTCAGCTGAAGCCCTGATTGACTGGGTTTCCTGGGTGTGCCTGTGCTTCTGTAATGGACCTGCTGATAAATCTGTAATGCGCTGGAGATCTGGATAAAACGTGTGTCGTGTATTTCATCTCCTGCTGCCTCATTCTTCTGTGCTTGCAGGTACCTAATCCCTTGCTCTTTATCTGATAAGACATCACATTACAAATCTTGTTCTTTATTCTTCTCCTGACATCCCCACACTTGCCAGCGAACTGCAGCACCTTGCTTTGCTGGGAGTGCGAGCAGTGGGCCAGTTCAGAGGCTGGAGGTTTCCCTTGGAGCTTTGCTGCCCTGTAGACTCACTGAACAAAGCATCTCACCTGGCAGACACAGACCTTCAGGCCACCTCTTTTTGTTTCTCCTGATGCAGAACCTGCCAGACGAGGGAAACTCAACGAGAGTTTTGCTGTAAACTTGATTGGAGCCAGGTTTTCCCCCAGATAGAGCTGTTGGTGAAAGCTCTCCCTGATTATTTAAGCTCTGAGTTAATAGTTGTTTGCTGGCCTGCAGGCTCTGCTCGCCATCCCTGTGCTGAGCATCTAGAGATGGATTCATTCCAGTGTGTGTGTGTAATCCTGAATGTACAGATGAGTGTGACTGTTCTGTGCAAGGATTTGGCAGAGCGTTTACAGGGGTCTTTTTAGAGATGCTAATTGGGAAGGAAAAGGTGACTTTTCACTGGAAAGATATTTTTGTAGAAATAAGTCTTCTCTAGAGTTTTTGTGGATTTTTCTTTCATTTAATGTTCCAGGATATTTTTAAAAGTCCTTTTTATGTGTCTCCAGAGGGCTCCCATTTTCTGTCCAGCTTGGCCTCGCTCATTGTAGACCTGATCCTAAGCATTTCCTGAGCTCATTTTTTGGGGTGGTAATTGCTGGTGGCCATGAAGCAGTCAGGGATGTGTCCATATTCCTCCTGCTTTGGTCAGTCCTTTCAGAAGCATCAGTCTGGTTTTCATCTGAAATGAGTGGAGTTTGTAGTACAGGAAAACTGAAACTGAATCACCAAGCTGACCTGTGCAGGTGCTGGTTTGTCTGTGCAGGTCTGTGGTTGATGTTGTCCCTGGATTCATTATACTGACCTTTAGGAAGAGAAAAAGCAGATTCTAATTCAACAAATGTCTGCTTCCAGGCAGTTGTTAATCACGGGATTTTTTTTTTCCCTAAGAGTGTGCAGGGAGGCTTTGCATTTAGAGTAATTTTTTTTTTAACCATGGCACACTCTGTTAAAGTTTGTTGTGTATCCAGATTACACTGCTTTGCTTTTTAGCTCCAGCTGAAGCCGTGTCTCGAATAACAGATGTGGAATATTGTCATCCCACTGTCACACCAATTGCTCATTGTTCTGAGAAGGTCACATCATAATTCATTAACAATAATTATCCCCTGGGTACACCCTGCACTTCTTCACTCAATTGCTTCATTAACTTGAGAGTGAATCTCACATTCAGTGCTCCAATCAATGAAGATATATTTATAATGTACAAGTGGATGCTATTAGTTACAATGTATTAACTGCCTAATTTAAAATAGAAAAGCTATCTTTATGAAGGGCAATTAACCACTAAGTGTAATTGATAATTCACATATCTATGATTAGGAAAGACAAATAATAAGAAAGAAATGAATCACCAGCATTATTAGAGAAGACACTGGCGTGCAGTTTGAACGAACAGAGGGGCTCTCTGGGTCAGGACCAGATTTCCAAGAATCCTTTTGATGGAAAGTTCATCATCAGATCTGTTGTCTCGAGGTGTCTTTGGTGTTTGCACCAACCAATTGAGATTATCCTCGCTACGAAATGGACCCAGCATGTTTTGTTGTCTTGAGAATCAGTGCAGGGACTTCCTTAATAGAAAAGTCCTTTTTCATTTTAATACAAAGAAGAGTCATAATATTTTTATATGAATTTATAAGCCTTGTTCCAGACTTACCTAAGTACCTGAATTTGCATGTGCTCAGGTCCTCAAAGATAATTATGCACAAATTCACATGAAAACTGACAAAAAGTAGGCATTTTCACACATTAGGGGAGGTGAATGAAAGTCCCTCCCCTAATGTTTATTTTTTAAAAATTGTGGTACTTTTTCAGTGCTTCTGATTTTCTGTGGCCACTTTGATACACATTGGGTCTCCAGACAGCTGACAGCTCCTCCTTGGGGAAGAGGCTTTTTGGGGACATCCACAGCAGGTCACCAGCTCAGGTCAGGGAACAAAGCTGCTCAGAGGCAGAGGGCTTGCAGGGGATTCACAGAATCACAGAATGGTTTGGGCTGGAGGAGACCTTAAAGACCCTCTCATTCCACCTCCTGCCATGGGCAGGGACTCCTACCACCATCCCAGGGTGCTCCAGGCCCCATCCAACCTGGCCTTGGGCACTTCCAGGGATGGGGCCACCCGGGCAGGGACATCTTCCACCCTCCCAGGGTGCTCCAAGCCCGGTCCTACCTGGCCTTGGACACTTCCGGGGATGGGGCAACCAGGCCAGGGACATCTTCTACCATCCCAGGGTGCTCCAGGCCCCATCCAACCTGGCCTTGGGCACTTCCAGGGATGGGGCCACCCGGGCAGGGACATCTTCCACCCTCCCAGGGTGCTCCAAGCCCGGTCCTACCTGGCCTTGGACACTTCCGGGGATGGGGCAACCAGGCCAGGGACATCTTCTACCATCCCAGGGTGCTCCAGGCCCCATCCAACCTGGCCTTGGGCACTTCCAGGGATGGGGCAACCACACAACTTTTGCAGAGTACCAATCCACAGGAACCATGGCTCTGGACTCTCGTGGCTGTGTTTTCTTCCCCTGAGAAGCCGTTTACCTGTAAACATTTATTAATGAATCAGTTGAAGCGCGAGATTTTTCGGGATTATCCACCAAGTGACAGCACAGGTGTTTTGTGAGAGATGTAATGCTAAATGTCACTGGATCCACCCCAGTGCTGATAAAACATCACTGAACTGACTGGCAGCTGCAGTCGGGATCCAGAGTCAGGATTTCAGTCAGTGCAGGGATCCTGCTCCTGGTTTGGAGCACCATCTCTGCCTTTTTAGCGCGACTAAAAAGTCATCTTTTTCTTCATCTAGTTAACCCCTCTGCCTCTTCCCCTCCACAGGATCAAAGCCGCTGGGCTGAAGCTGCAGCTCTGCACCAACGAAACCCAGGCGACCCGGGAGAATTTCGTGAGGAAGCTGCGGGCCATGGGCTTCGACATCTCGGTGGCCGAAGTGACGGCGCCGGCGCCGGCTGCCTGTCGCCTCCTGAAGGAGCGCGGCCTGAGGCCGCACCTGCTGGTGCACGATGGTGGGACAGCCCTGCAGGGACACCCGAGGGAGGCAGGGAGGGGAATGCTCTGTTTTCCTCTTTGTTTTGGGACAGATGAATGGGTGTCTGAAGAGCACTTGATTCAGACAGGGTTTTGTTCGTTTTTTCGTGTGGTGTCATGAGCGAAGGGAAGCGTGGGTTAGGGGAAACGCCGTCGCTTCCACGGGATCTGAAACCCGCTTCCACGAGTTTGTGATTTTTTTTGGTTTTTTCCTCCTTCTGTAGGTCTCATCCCTGAATTTGCTGAGATCGATAAGACAAACCCAAACTGTGTGGTTCTTGGAGATGCAGCAGAAAACTTCACCTATGCGAACCTTAATGAGGCTTTCCGATTCCTGATTGGGATGGAGAAGCCTGTTTTGATCTCCCTTGGAAAAGGGTGAGTTGAGGTCTGTTTTTTCCTCAAGTCTCTGCGTTTTTTAATAATACCTTGAACTGGTGTGGGCACTCCCAGTACCAACTTTCCAGTTTTTAATCTGTGTGCCTGGGCTGACAGCCTGATCTGATCAGGTGCCTGTCAATGAAGAGGACTTCTGTTGCTTTTAGAGAGCCTCAAAACCTCACAGGAATCACAGAGAGTTTGGGTTTTGATGTGTGTGACCCCCAAATGAGTATTTAGTATCTCAGAAGTGAAAACTATTGGTTTAACTGCTGCCTGTAGCCACGTGTTCCTCTCTGAACTGAATATAAATGATTTTTCATAGTGAAAGAAACCCAAAATTTCCACAGGCCATGCTTGGGTAAGGAGCTGTTGGTGTAGATTTGTGATGCATTTTGATGCTTTTGCTGCTTTTGAAGTGGCAGATCAATTGTTTTGGTAGTTTTAATATCAGACAGCATTTTTAATTATTCTCTGCCCATTAAAGGTAAATTTTGACCTCCTGCTTTCACACACAGGAAAAAGTCCAGTCAGGGAGTTTAAAGATTTTCCTGAAAACAATTAATTTAGATGTGTTCTGAGATTTTTAAACAGAAATTTATTAATTCCTGTGCTGAATAATGACAAATCCCAACGGCCTCCAAGGAGTTCTTCTTAGCTGTTGTATGATGCATGGGTTTAAAAAAGACTGTGCATGTTTATCTTGGGGAAACTGCAGTGACAACTTTGCTCAGTGGTTCAATAGGCTGTAATGGGCATGAAAACCCTTCTTAGTTTGTGGGTTATTGATTCAGCTGGGGAGAACTTATCAGTGGGAAGGAGCAGTTAAATTCGTCGTGTTGCCTTACCTGACACTCATGCTCTAATCCTCCAGCAGGGGAGAAAAATCCTTACTGCTTCTCAGAAGGATAAGGAGAAAATGTTGAGCCAACAGGAGAATGGCTAATGTACATAAAATAATCAAATTTCGTGTTATGTAATACCATACTTCAAAATTAAATATAGAATCAGCCTTTGTTTAGGAACTGTATTGTCATCAATGCAAAAATGCTTTGTACCCTGTGCATGTAAAAGTATTTATTTGGTCATTTATTGATAGAAACAGCTCTTTTTTGTTACAAAATAAAGATTTTTGGATATTCAGAGCTCAGTTTTCACCAGGTGCATATTGGTTTTTAATGGTTGATCACTGAGGTAATGTGAATACAAGTTCTCTGACTTGCAGGGAGATTATAAATGGTAAGAATTGTTCTCCTGACTAGAGAAGCCTTGTTGATGCAGAGGGCCATGTACAAAACCCAGCTACATTTTTAACCTGCAAAACCAGCACAACTGGGCAGACCTTAGCAAGGTGCCTGCCTTGGGCCAGCGGGTTGGGTTTGGTAGAAATTTTAGTTCATTCCATAGAAAACAAAAGTGTCAGAGTCACTGAAGCAGAATGCCCTGCTCCTGGAAATGGAGTGATTTACATTTAGCATCTGTTTTGGGCTGAGAGGGGGAATTGGCTTTGTGATTTCTTCTGTCATGCCACTGTCAGGAAATTAAGCTGTTTACGCCAGACTATGGAAGGTTAATGGCTGTTCTAGCAAAGGTCAAGTGGTCATTTTAAAGGAAGGCTATACTGAATAATCGAAAATGGCTGAAGGATAAGGCATAAACTCTTAGCTGACTGCTCACCCTGCCTTTTTTTCCTGTCATATAGAAACCTGTCTTTGCTCTGCTCAGAGCTTGGAAGACCTGCGTGAATGTCAACTGCTATTCCAGAAAAACTCTCTAAAAACACCTTCTAACTCCATGAGCTTCATGCCAACGGGAGCATTTTTAGAAGGAACAAAATTCAGCTTGGAGGGCTTTCTTAGTCCTGATAAAAAACAGGATTTCCTTGTGTGGAAACAGTGATGGTCCTGTTTGGGATCTCCTCGCAGACACGCTGTGGAGGGGTCACAGCTGCTGGTTGGTGCCAGCCCTCATCTTTTACCTGCCAGGGATCTCTGTCACTGTGCAGTAGGACACAGGCACAGTCCATCCGGAATCCAAGCACATGGAATCCCTGTGAAGCAGTGAAGTTGTTCCCAGATGAGCATCGGGTCTAGGGTCCTTCCCTGGGCACTGCACGGCCCTGAACCTGTCCTTTCCTTAACTCCTGGTCTTAAACCAACGCCCGGGATTTTCTGATCGCTTGACTTTTTATGCAGCCATATGGACATCTATAAAGGCCCAGAAATAATAAAATGTGGTTTCTTTGTCTTTCACTGCCAGCGTTTTCATTTCATGGGAACTTTATCACTTTCATTTCCAGACGCTACTATAAAGAAACTGATGGTCTGAAACTTGATGTTGGAGCATATATGAAGGCATTAGAGGTATTTTATAGCTTGAATTATGCTTACTCGCCCTGTGCGCCTTGTTAAAAGAGTAACTGGGATAAATATGGGTCATCTTCTGTAATTACTCACCTTGCTGGAGGGAGTTTTCACACATTGAAACTCATTTGCTGCATTCTGAAGATGGGCGGATTCATTTCTTTTCTGCCTTTGTTCTTTTCTTTTTTTTTTTTTTTTGTTTAAATTTGTTTTCCTTAAAACGTGAACTTTTTCCTCTGTGGTACCTTTATTGCAAGTGAGGCCCTTAAAAGGAGGAGTCAGGCAAGAAGAAGTGGAATATTGTCTGCTAGATACCCAGGAAAACCTGAAGGTCCGTGTATCTGTTAGGCTTTTATTTGTCTGGGAACAAGCAGGAAACACTTTTTTTCAGCATAGCACTAATATTTAGTTGCAGGAAAATGTAACTTCTAAAATCTGCTTTTTCAAACGTAACTTTTCAAAACCTGGATTTGAAACTTGATTTTTCACTTGAATCATTAAAATTATGCCAAGTGGTTGAAGAAATCCTGTAAAGCATATAAGGCCCTCCAGTGCTTTTGATAGTTGTGTATAAAGGATATTTGTTTTGTCTCTGAGAGTGATGCTCTTAACAAAATGAGCAGTGTTGGAACTGAGTTTGAAGATTGCTCAGTGATGGAGAATGTGAAAGATTTATACCTTGAGGTGTTTCAAGAGCATTTTCTCCCCTGCCAGAGAACTTTAAACACTTCTGCTATCCAAATTCTCTGATATTCACCTTCACCTGCTAATCCATTGTGTTACTTAAGGGCAAAAATCAATAATCACAAAGGTTTTATAACTGGAGTTATGGAGTTGAACAAATCCTTTTCCAATCAGCATTTCTTGTGTTTCTCTCTTTTTTTTTTTCCAGTATGCTTGTGATATCCAAGCTGAGGTAGTGGGGAAACCAGCAAAAAGGTTTTTTGAGTCAGCCCTGGCAGAACTGGGAGTTCCACCAGAGCAGGTAAGGCTGAGGTGCCATGACCACGGGCTGTGCCATATATTTATGTCCACTGATACTTTTTTCCTGCTTTGCTATAACTTTGAGAAGTTACAGAAGAGGCTGAAGGAGGATGTGACCAGGACTGAATGCCTGGCAGAGGCAAAAGAGGTGCCCCAGTGCCTGGCAATCTGCTTGGAGACAGGAGGCTGCAGGCTGGTGGAATCCATCCCAAAATGTCATTTATTTCCTGTGCTGTCACAGTGACTACCATTTTTTTTTAGTAAAAGGGAAAGGCAAAAGTAAAATATTTTATGATTTTGGTGAATGGGAAGCACTGACTGACCCCAAACCTCCTCTTGTATTCCTTGCTTCCCAGAAACATGCTGAATGCGTTGTGCTTCCTCAGTACAGCCCATTTTCCCCCTCTCTGTAGTTGTTCCCAGCTGCTCTTTATTGATTTGTTGTTCTGTCACACAGGACATAAGGATGAGTATGAGAAGACTCACAAACAGCAGTGAATTACAGCACAATAATTCCATCAGGGGGGTTTGGGTGACATTCTAAACAACAGGAGCGAACTTTGGGGTGGCTTGTAGGTCCCTGGAGCCTGGGGATGAAATTATGGCCCTGTAATTCAGAGTGTGCTTGGGTTTTGCTTTATTATAGAGTGGGGAGATGGAAAAGACCTAGTGGGCCATCTAATCCATCTACTTCCCCATGCAGGAATGGTCCCTGCTCCACGATTATTAATGTTTTGTCCAGAGTAGTGTTCAGAGAGCCAAAGAACTGTCAGTATCCTGGGGATTGTGTTCAGCCCAGTGGGTCTTGTGGGGAGGCAGCTTTTCCTGAGATTTATCAGGATATTTCACTTTTAAACTGCATCTCCTTATTTCTAGTTTTACTCTAGTTAACAGCCAAAATAACTGCTTGCCTTCCTGGATATTTTCTCCATCCAATTATCTCTAGACTTGTTATCATTGCAGGAGTTGTTTTTTTACTAAAACTGTGTGGTTTAGCTCTTCCTTCCATTCAGTCCCTCTGCTTTTTTCTGTACTCCCTTCAGTCTGTCCATATCTTCCCAGGAACAGGATATCCCAGTCTGGACTATCTCTGGAACATCCCGGGTGTAGCCACGGCAATCATTCAATCCATTCATCAAACCTCAAAATGCTTTTCAGACTCAGAGTAGCACTGGAAGAAAAACTATCTGGAAGAAAAGAGAAAAAAAAAAAACAAACCCCCACAAGCCACAGAGCTCAGCCCTTGGATACTGTTTGTGTAAATCACATAAATAAAGGTTTGTGTGTCCTCTCAGCTCGTATTAGAAATGATTGGTGTGCAGGAGTAGGAGGGAAGGTGTTACTGCTGAGTTTTCCGTCCTGCTGGCCCTGAGTAGGGGCACTGCTTCCCCTTTTCCATAGGCAGGGAGGTGCAGTTGTCCTCAGACACTTTTTCCCAGCTCAGGGAATGCCAGGATCACCGAGGGAAGGTGCCATTGCAGGGGTGCAAAACCAGAACTCCTGTCTCAGGCCTTTGCCTCGGGAAACAAACCTGATGTAATGCATCACCAGGCTGGCAAAAATGGTCCCATAGGGTGAGCCCCAGTGTGTGGTTCCCATCAGCTTCAGGAGGATTTGTTTGGGGTGCAGAAAAGCAGGAATAGTCCCCAGCAGAGATTATTTACTCATTCTCTGCTCTTAGCTATAGAGCTACTTGTGTCTAACTTTATATTTTGTCAGAGTTTTGGGGTTTTTTAAATGTAGTTTCTAATGCAGGTCTAATATCTTATATTCAGAGAGATGAA
The DNA here is from genome assembly GCA_013398955.1 of Callaeas wilsoni. Lineage (NCBI taxonomy): Eukaryota > Metazoa > Chordata > Aves > Passeriformes > Callaeidae > Callaeas > Callaeas wilsoni. Next base: position 18,398 of record VWPU01009502.1, read on the forward strand.
GGGAATGTGTGCCAGCCGACACCACTGGATAATGGCACCAGTCACTCCATGCTTTCCACCATGGAAAAAATAATCCACACTGCTGGAGTGAATGTGTAAGAGGAACAAATTACAGCCAAGGAAGCTGCCTTAATTCTGACATCTTTTCCTAACTTTTGAGTGCTTGACCTTGTGACTTTAATGTACTTTTGGAGAAGGATTTGCAGGTTGGCTTAGTTTGTGGTACACAGTAATAAAACCTCAGTATTTTCAGTTTAAAACCTCAGTATATTCACTTCAGTAAGTTCCTGTAATGCATGGCATTACATTTTAATCTGTCTCCTGAATGAACTCTGCATTTGTAGGGACATGACAGGGGCTGGTTTGACTTGCCATTGCTTTTACAAAATGTTTATTCCAATAATTTATTCCACCTGTGGAATGCATTTAATCCATACCATCATTAAACCATTTTAGATGAGCTCTGCTTTTGAAAGCATATTACAATTTTCTTTCACTTGGCTTTTAATGAAAAACACCTTTTTAATAAAGCTGTCTCACCACAGTAATTTGAGACAGTGGCAATTCTGAAATTCCTCAAGCTGCTTTAATCAATAAAGTTATCACCAGTCGTTTCCCTTGATAACTGCTTCTTACTGAGACCCTGACTTTGCCTTCTGCTGCTGAGATGTTTTCAGCCTGCACTTAGAATAAGAGGAACTCCCCAAAGTCCAATTTTCATTTTAACCTTTCCTCAATGGCCTAGAAATAACAGCTTGCCAGTATTACTTTAATAGATTGGAAATTTAAACCTCTTAGAGGTAACCAGACCTATCTTACAATTCAGCAATATGACAAAGAATAACACATCTTAAAGGTTACTGAAATGCCTAATTCATGTGTTTTAAGGCAGCTGTAACAGTGGATGATTTTTACAGCTTTACAATAAAACCTAAATAATGTTAAGGTTCTGGTAGTTTTATATAATCATAAAAAGTTCTCTCTGTAGCAAATTATCCTGTTTTAATGGGAGTTATGGCAGGTCATAGCGGAGTCCATAAACTACTGGTAGTTAAGCAATTCCCATTCCTGCCACCTGCAAGCCTCAGGTGGGAGTTAGTGGTGCATGAGAGCAGAGGGAGGTCACCCAGGGGTGGCACAGGGGACTGCTCCCGTGCCAACATCCCCTCCTCGCTCACCAGCCACAACAGGGCAGGATCTTCCAGCCCAAAATGAAAGGGAAGCTTCAAGCTTCAATCCAGCTGAAAGCTTACTGAGAACTGTCTGGCCCTGCGCCTTTGGAGTTCTAAGATAGAAACAAAATTAATGTGGGATCCTGAAGCCTGGGAGATTATTGCTTGGGCAAAGGAAAACAGGGAGGAAAGTAAATGTGTTGTATTTCTTGTGTAGAGGGGTTTTAATACATCAATCAGGGCTTGGTGTATAAGCTTTATTTCCTTATGGTCCTGACACATTTAGCTTGATTAAGGTTATTAAATCTATAGCAAAAAATCTGTTTAGGCATTAAAATGCCTGACTCTAGGAGCATTCTCTGTGCAAAATATTCTGGTAGAGTTAGCACACTGCCTTCTGTGCATCTCTCTGTTTGCATCCTGCATAGGCTCCAGCCTCCAAAATACCACATCTGAGCTCGTCCTGGTAAACACGCCCTGCAACACGGGCAGGGCTGGGCAAATCAAGGTATTCTCATCTTTCTGCCTCATCATTTCCTTACTGTGTGATTCCTTTCCTGATTAGACATTTTCCTGTGATCAGTTAATGAATGCTGAAACTCTGTTTGCAGGCAAAAACTACCTGAGCTTCCCACTCACCACCCCAGCAGCATCTCTAAAGATTTATCAGTTTTGGCTGCTCTCCACCATTCAGCTCAGGGTCTGTGGCACAGGCAGCACCAGTGGCATTGCTGACTGTGGGGATTATATTTTGCCTTCCCACCCCTAAATTCTTGGAGGTCGTGTTCATCTCCGCTGTGCTCACTGCCCCTCTGGGCTGAGTCTGATGGGAAACCTTTGAAAGCGGTGTTTTCCCTCAGCTTTGGCACATGTGCTTTATTTGCTGTGTGTGTACAACCACACACCACCTCTCACCATCTTAAGGAAATAGAAATCACACCCATCCTCATTCTTCGACGATTAGTTTTAAAACCCAGAGAGACTCACTGCATTTTTCCCCTTCTTTTTAGTTAATTTGTAGGCAATCTAAAAAAAGTAACTTCTGCAGAGCGATGGAAGAGATTAGTGGTGTGATCCCTGTGTAAAATGTGAACACGAATGGAGATCTTTTAATTCCTGCTCTCAGTTGGTATATGACCTTTCAGTTTTATATCTTTCTCTCTCTTCTTACCATATTGCAGTCAGAGAGGAAGTTAAACCCAGGTTTGACAGGTAGAGTTTTTTTTATTTCCCTTGACAGTGCACCTTTTGACCTCTATCTTCTTGCCAATGATTTTTTAAATCCTAAATGATTTGGGAATAATTGCTCCTCCTTTAGTGATTATTGCCCTTCACCGATAGTAAATCTGTGGAATCCCTGGGGGCTGGAGCACGTTTTTGTATGCGTGTGCCACAAGCTGGCCTGGACAGGCATCGCTGCTCAGCTGCAGCTGCACTTCCAGAGCTGCCACAGTCTTGCAGGAAAACTTCCCTGGACGGGGTAAAATACAGCCCTGGCGAGCAGGGGAATGCTTGGTGGGCTGCCCTGCCCACAATTTCAGAGGAAATTCTGCTCAGGGGTGTTAGGACACAGGACTGAAGTTGTCTTTACATCCTGAATGTCGGGATTCGGGCTGAGCAAAGGCACGCAGGTGGTGCAGGTCTGTTCCCTCTCACCCTCAGGGAGGTGTTGGAAGGAATTTTGTGAGAAAAGGGGGTTATAATCTCTTAAAGCCAATGGTCAAGAATGATTAAATATCCTGGAGCAGCTTAAGAGGAATTGGTGATGGTGGTTGGCTGGGGGTGGTGTTGCCAAGTTCTTGCAGCTCTGCATGCAACAGTGGGATGACTCTCTTTTCCGTATCCACATTTACATGCTTTATTTACTAATTACTTCAATCTAAACCATCATTTTCTCCCCATTTTACGCTGGATTGCTGGTTTGGAAGAGTAGTAAGCAAAGGTGAGCTATCTACAGGAGAAGCTGTCCCAGATCTGCTTGTTTGTAGCTCAGTTTGGTGTATGAATCCTCTCAGAAAATTTAGATCTATCCTGAGATTTCCTTTACTTGTGATGGGAGAAGATCCTGTTGCAATTAGATAGTTCATAAAAATAGCTCTGGAGGTTTAGTATTTTTATTCTTTCTCAATATGTGTTTAGTCCTGCCCAGCAGAACAGAGGGAGGGATGGAAATTCAGGCAGGAATGTCTGGAGCTGGAAGGTACCATGGGTATGAAAGCCAGGCAGTTAAATTTATGACGCAAAAGACTGATGCAACAAGATGAAAAATCAAATAGTTAAAGATGGAACTAACTCTATATTAGACAAAATCGAACTTCAATACAAAAGGTGCAAAAATCTGATTGATAAAGCACATTACAGACTTTCAAATCTGTGCTTCCCCAGTTCTAGGTGGTGCCTCTGTTCTCTGCAGAATAATCCAGAACACCTCTGGGAGGTGTAAAGCTGATTTTTTTGATCCTTAATGGAAGACTACTGTTTTGTGTAGGTACTGGGTTTTATTGAAACTATAAAATGGCATCCCTCAAACGTTTTAAATTTGAAGAACTAAATACATATGGTAATTTGTAATGCAGGATGATAAGCACTTGAAATTTTGCAGATGTGATTGTCAACAGACAGGACCCCTTGGTTGATACACTCTGATCTAATAAATATCCTTAACAGAGGCAGGAAGGTGCTCTGTGCACTCTGTTTTTATTAAACACCAGACAAATCTTAGCACAACCAGTTACTTTTTTTTGGTAATCTACTCAGTTTTGTTTATTAGTGTTGGCATATACTTTAGCTGATGGTAACACAGACCGTGCTGGGCCTGTACACATTGTGCCATGTTGTGCAAAAATGAATAAATTCCATTTTACAGTGATTTCCCAAATTTCTGTATCAACCTGAGAATATGTTGGGATCAAGCTCTCAGTGATTACGAGCTTAAGCTTTTGACCAGCCTGTAGAACACCAGATTTAAGAAGTTATGCTTAATTTAAGCTGCTTGGAGCGTAGCAGGAATGGATTGTTAGGAACAGAAGAAGCCTAACTTGATAAAACTCACCATTTTCTTTGAACTGTGCCCCAAATCCTTTTGATATCTGTGATTGATTACAAATTGTACAGGTGTGTTGTGCCAGTACATTGCTGGAGGAGCTCTGGCATGAATTACCCTCAAGGTAGGATGACTTTTAATCAATACGATGACAATATTATCTTGTTTAATTTGCCCGACGGCAGCATTAAACCTCAAATCAAGCCGTTTGTTATGTCAGGGGAGGGTGACAAATGGCAGAAAGGAACTTTTCCTGTATTTCTCTGCCCTGACAGGCCGTCATGATCGGGGATGACATTGTGAGTGATGTCGGGGGAGCCCAGCAGTGCGGGATGAGAGCGCTGCAAGTGCGGACCGGCAAGTACAGGTCAGTGCACGCCCTGCACATCCAAATCAGAGCCACAAAACCAGCTTTGTTCCGTGCCTCTTTCAGACCCTTTCCCCTTGGTGCCAATGTAGGCTTGCATTTGTTGTCTGCACAAGCACGTCCTCGTGCAGCAGAGGCTTGGGTGGACGGTAATATTTTCTTTTAGGAAAACACTGCGGAAGTGGCAGGAAGGGGAGGACAAAGTGTCTTTGATCTTTTGAAGAAATACCTTCTGCCAAATTGCTGCTGTAATTTTTTTATCACAGCGCAGAGAACTGGTGTATTTCCTGGGGTTTGCTTATTTTTTTCTTGCTGCTGCGTGAAAGTGTTGTACTCTTGATGTAAGACGTGTCAGAAACCCGTAGCAGGGTTAGGATTATAAAATTAGACTGGTGACTCAGCCATCCCTGTGGGTTCTCTCTCACAGCTTTAGGAAGGGCTCCATATGTGTGCCCTTCCCTCCAGACACATACTCAGCACTGAGGTGTCTGAAACACGAGAGCTGCTTCTCCAGCTCTCACCTTCCCGGAGTGCAGCATCCTGCTCCTCTCTCCAAATGGCCCTGCAAACCCCTCCCTGGGCAGGTGTCCCCACCATCCTGTGCTCTCTCGGAGCTGTCACAGGTCCAGCTGCTGAGGGGGCCTCGAGTGCACCTGCAAACGGGACATGACCCAGTGCTGAGCAGGTGCTGGAGCCAGGTGAGGTTTGAGGTCAGCTCAAGGTGACTCCAAATGCGGTGCAGACATCTGTCCCTCCATTTAACATTCTGATCCCAACGCTCAAAATCTCCTTTTAAGCACCTCCTCTTGCCCATGACCGTGCCTCCTTGTAGTAGGGTTCAGCCACACCCTCTTGTCATCTGACATCATTTGTATTTTCACAGTTTTTCTTCGCTTTCAAATACTGAGACTGTAAAAGAAGGATGCTCCTTTGGGGGGGATACAGCACACAAAAATCATGCTTACCCTAAATGATCTGAAAAGTTATTTTGTTCATTTTCAAGTCAATCTGTTGCTCGATTTTCCTTTTTAGTTTGTGTAAGGTGATAAAATAATACCCCGTGCCTTAATTCTAATGGACTGGTAAGTGCTGGTTTCTGAGGAAACAAATGTCAGGTACAAGCGTATTGTATTTTCTATAATTTTAAGATAGTACATTTAAAAATCAGATATGTATCTGAATAAAGCTTGGGAAATCTCAAAGGTTAAAGAAGAATGTGATCTTTGGGGTTATTTGTCTGGAATTTTTGTCGTCCCAGGAGCTGGACTTGATGATGCATGTAGGTCCCTTCCAACTTAGGACTTTCAGTGATTTAATCCCATTAGTTTCCTAGTGGAGAAAATAAGGATTCAGTGGTTGATTTTATTCTGATATTAATGGGGTCACTTGGCAAATCTACATTTTATTGCCACACAGATACAGGTGCCAGTGAAGGAGGTATCTTTGCACACAAAAGTGAATTAGATCTTAGCTACTGACCAGATCTCTCCTCTTCCATACTTTACCCATCATAAAATATGCCCCAGGTGATGTTGCATCCACACTGTTCAAGCAGCTGACATAAACTCTATGTAGGCACACACAAACACACATAAATATGTATAATCATATGCTAGAGAAACATTTTCTTGTGTCAAGTTCGAGTCATGATTTCACAGCTGAAGGGGAGTCGCCAGCTGTTCTAGATGGGGAACAAAGATTGTTTCCCACTGCTGTGTTTCCTGTTTCAGTGTGAGGTTGGTGTTTTCTCAACTCATGCTCTATTGCAGAGCAGTGAAATCCAGATGAGTGCCTCTCTCAATTTCCCGTGTGGTGCCAGGCCTGCTGTCAGCAACTGGGAGTAAAATGAAATAACTCCTGTTTGCCAGGAGAGGTCAGAGGTGTATCTGTATTTTTAACAACGGCTTATTTAGAACATTTAGAAAATCAAGGCGCGCAGTGAGGAGAGACGGGGAAAAAAAACAAGCGATTGGCAGGATATGTGGATGCTGAAATGCTGTTAGCAGGGAAATTTTCTCTTCTTGCATTCATTCTGTGAGAACTTTTCCTGTGCTGTGTAAGCTATGTAAACAATAGATAGGGTTTTTGTAAATAGCATTCATATCTGGTATCTTCTGACCTTGTGTACATTATATTNGCAGTGAAATCCAGATGAGTGCCTCTCTCAATTTCCCGTGTGGTGCCAGGCCTGCTGTCAGCAACTGGGAGTAAAATGAAATAACTCCTGTTTGCCAGGAGAGGTCAGAGGTGTATCTGTATTTTTAAGAATGGCTTATTTAGTAATTTAGAAAATCGAGGCGCAGAGTGAGGAGAGACGGGGGGAAAAAAGCAAGCGATGGGCAGGATAAATTAAAAATAAACACAATGTAATTGTTTGGTGGTGGGGTTAGTTTAAAGTGTGATATGTAAGATCATACAAAGGTCCTGTCTTTCCCTGTAGTCCTTGGTCACACGGAGCTCTGTGCTGCACCCGAGCACCTCTGGATGGCATCGTTGGCTCGTGCATGGCAGCGTCAGCCGCAGCCTGGGGCCTCCCCACCATCTCAGGCTGTTTGTCCAAAAGTGTTTTAGAGCACAAAGGTGTCGGGGTTTTGCTGGAGCTCTGGAGTGCTGGTGTGGTGAGGTTGGCACAGGTTTCAGTAACAGAACCACAGAACGAGGCTGTCCCCAGCTGGCGTTTGTCACCTCCAGTGCACAAGGGCGATTGGGGCAGCTTTCCTGCTTTCAGTGCAGTTTACATGAACATTTTAGGAAAAGGTTCTACCCCCAGAGGGTGCTGGGCACTGCCCAGGCTCCCCAGGGAATGGGCACGGCCCCGAGGCTGCCGGAGCTCCAGGAGCATTTGGACAGCGCTCCCAGGGATGCCCAGGCTGGGATTGTTGGGGTGTCTGTGCAGGGCCAGGAGCTGGAGTGGATGATCCTTGTGGGTCACTTCCAGCTCAGGATACTCTGTGATTCTACAGTTCTGTGGTTCTTGAGGTCTGCTGCCCACCCAGTGCCTACCAAGGTTATGCAGGGATGTGCCCTAGGGCTGCCTTCCTCTCCAGGCTCTCACCCTCCTGACCTCTGCAAAGTCTCCTCCACTGATGGCTGCTTCCAGCATGAGATTCAAAATGTGGATTAAGCTGCTGCAAAAACATTCAGTTTTGCACTACCTTGCATGGAGTCCTGCACCTTGGCTCCTTGTCTTGCTTCTCAAGGATCCTTAAAATTAATTTAAATCCATGCAGTCTATTTCCTTTAATATGACACACTTTGGCTGTTCCTCCTTGATCTCAAGTGTCGAACTCTTCCTCGGTAGCCAAAGCAGGCATAGCATAGATTAGTCCAAGAAATGCTATAAATCCTGTCTGCAACATGGAATAAAACTTCCACTGGCACAAGTCAGGGCAAAAGTGGGAAGGTGAGGAGATCAGGTTGGTGTGTTGGGGTTACCTGACCCAGGGTGAGTAGGTGCTGGCCAAGTACAGCCCTTCCTAGGTGTAAATTCCAGATGCAAAGGGTCAGTCTGGGCTGCAGGTTTGTCCTCTCTGTCTGTCCCATGTCCAGGATGCATCAGGCCGTTGCTGCAGGCTCCTGAGGGCTGTGGCATTTGTCAGCATTGGGAAATGTGATGCCAGTTCCTGGCCAACATCTTTCCCATCTAGGGAAGAACATGTTCTTGTCTTCCTGCACAGGGTATGTGCTAATTCCACTTGCAGCTAATTGGCCTTGACATCAAACCAATGATTCCTACAATAACTATTGATTCTGCAATGCTGTGTAATATCCTCGTTCCTCTTTGTAGCCTGCAAGTTAGAGCAGAGAAAAATGACTTTGAGGCTTTTCCAAGTGTCTCCCTGTACCTCTGGAAACAGCTCTCAGGTGTGTCAGTGCGTCAGATCGCAGCTGGATCTTGGCGGGGGGGTGAGAATTATTTCCCCCCTTCTCCTCGTTGTTATTTACAGGTCTTGATTTGTAAGTGAAGAACTTCCCATGGCTGGTGCATGGCAGGAGCCAGGAATATTCATGGCAGTGGTGCCACTGCCCCTGCTCACCTGGGAGCTCTGGGCTGGCTTTGGAATCTGGCAGTGTGGATTCATCCCCTCTCAGTGCCCACGTGGCCTTTCCTTCCTTTGGCTGGGGATTTATCTCATGGCCATGGCTGGTACTGACATCAGAGTCAACATCCCTGAGCTGCCTCACTGCAGACAGCGAGGATTCTCCAGGAATGGAGGATAAAAGGATGGAGAGAGAGAGCTGCATCTCCCTCCAGCTCTGCCACTGTTCTCCAGGAGAACTGGGTCAAGTTACTTCACATATCCCTACTTTTTAATTATCCTCGGAGAATAATTATCCTGACTTCCTTAATAAAGTGGCTTGTGATCTGTTCCTGTTGCCTGATTAAAGAAAACACACAGAATTTGTAGTAAATTGGCTTGCCAGGAGAGAAATCAAGATGTGACCAAGACAGAATTTGGGACAGAGGAGAAGTCTTTTAGGCTGCCATCATCAGCTGATTAAGGATTGAGAAAAACAGAGGTTCTGTCATTAAATGAAGTTATAAAAATATTCTTAAAAAAATTTCCACGCAGATAAATCCACTGCTGTCACGTGTAATTCATTGAAAGCTCATGAGAAGCTCTGTGAAGAAATAGTCACCTCTTGCTGCTCTGCAGGAAAGGAGCATCCCTGCACCCTCCCTTTCTTGCTCCCTGTGCTACTAACCTCGCCAAGATGAACAGTTTTATGAGTTCTTTCCCATCTCCTGAGTACCAGCAGTGTGTAATGAGAACGAGCAGACAGAGGCACTCCCTTTGTGCAGAAACACAACCAGAGGCATTCTGAGGGCCTCACATCCTGATAATTAAGCCTGTTTCAAGTATTAAATGGAAAGAGTTCCAACCCATATTTGCACTGTGAACAGTTGTATTATAATTCATGTTGTTTAATGTCTTAAGCAATGTTTATTAAAGCTGGTGTGAGCAAGTTGATTGTGATAGCTGATTGCAGGCAGTCCCAAGGCACAGCCTTATCACCCTTTATCACATACTCAAATTGTGGTTTGCTCTGTCCATGAGAGGATTTTCACATGTTTTTATCAATTTCTTCACCACAATTTGGTTACCATAATATTTGAATCAGCTTTGTAGAGGAAGCTCAGAGTAAATCCAACAGTGCCTTGGCGTGCACATCTGATCACAGCCTTCCATCTTCCCAGTGTATTCCAGTGTCCAGTCACAGAAATTAGTACCTCATGCATAAATTTAATTATCTTCAGTCTAAAAGAGAAGTGTGAGTTAGAGGGGGCTTTATTAGCAGGTAATTTATTTATTGGTAGCATAATAAACCTCGAGGGAGCAGAGTGTGCTCAGGACACAGCCATGCTGTGTGCTAATGTGCTGCTCTGAAAAAATTCGTGTGAACATCACAAAAGAGGTCAATCTGCAGTGAGAGTAGGATAAATGGAGGAGGAATGGATCAGGCAAGTGGAGAAAAGCAGTGTTCCTCAGGAGTCTGACAGTTCTGCTCTCTGCCTGTGCAGTGACTGACTTTTCCTCGGCAGTCCCGCTGTAATCAGCTCTCATGTCAGAAGGGAGGCAGTGTGCCCTTTGCAAAGCAGGGTGCTTTGCATCATCAGCTGCAGTTCTGCTTCCCCTCTTGCCTCACATCCACCTAGCTTGTGCAGCAGCAGAGACAGCTCAGATTTCCATTTCTCCTCTTCTGAAGCTGATGAAGGGCTGGAAGAGGAGGAGCTGGTGCCAATATCTGCTACCTGAAGCCAGAGGCAGCAGGACCTGCGGGGGCACGTGGCTCAGCTGCTCTGGATGTATGGGACTAAACCACTTCCAAGCCCTCTCTGACAGCATCCAAAGCTAATGGCCTTTCTGCTTTCATTCCCTTTTGCTCTGGTGCCTCGATGTCTTGGCAGTTCGTGCTCTTCCAGCCTGGGCTGGCAGCCACCCTCCCTCCACGGCCAGTGCGCTCCTGCCTCTGCCTGAGCAGCACCAGAGCCCTTGGCAGCTCCTTGTCCAAAGCGTTTGCCTTTCCCCCCTCCATGCAGATACAGAATTCCTGAGCTGAGGGGGTGCTGGTGGCAGGATTGTCTGAAAAGAGGCAGCTCAGGGGTTTTCCAAGGCTTCCACAGGGTGTCTTCATCTGCACAGCACCCGCTGTCACCGCAGCACCCGTGACCCGAGCAGTGCAGTCCAGGAGATGGTCCTTGCTTATTTTTATCCCTAGAGGCTTTTTCTCAGCACCTGCACAAGGCTGCAGTGAAAAATTCCCCAGTGAAGCAGCCTTTCTCAACACTTGTCCCTCGCAGAACGCCGAGCTGTATCGGCTTGTCCAGCGTTTGACAGCGTTGATGAATTCCATACCTAGGGAAAACCACTTTATTTCTGTGAACATGCAAATGAGCGTGCTGAAATGTGCTGTAGAAAGGGCACAGCTGGGACAGCTGCACAATTTGGGTTTCACTAGAGATTTCCTTTTTTTTAAAGCACAGGTTCCTCTTCTCTGTTTGTCTTTTTCCTGTAGCTGAATATCATCCAGGCTCTTTGGTGCATGGAGTCCTCTCAGACTGCTCTGATTGATAAAACCAAGGCAGAGCGTTGTTTCCAAAGGGAGAGAGAAGCAAACAAGAGAGAGACAGGGTAAGTCAGCTGCTGATGTAACTCCCTTGAAGCAAATGGTTCAATATCTGAAATTTAATCTGGCTTGGGCCCTTGCTCATGCTGTAAACGTGCTCAGGAGCAGCGGTGCCAGAGCAGTACCTTGTGCTGGCACCCTGCAAGCACAAAACACCTGAGTATTCCTGGTTTAGTGCTGTTCTGTGTGCCCGTGGATGCTGGAGGGTCCCTGCAGGCTTAGCCAGTGACATTTATTTTTTTTTTCTCTATGAGTGGATTTAACCAACAAACCTGGAGTGGCTGCCTTCCATCCCTGGAAGAGTTCACAGCCAGGTTGGACGGGGCGTGGAGCAGCCTGGGATAGTGGAAGGTGTCCCTGCCCGTGGCAGAAGGTGGGACTGGATGAGCTTTAAGGTCCTTTCCAACCCAAACCATCCTGTGATTCCAGCAGGTGCAGAGGGGATGCAGGCAGGTTCTGTCGGGGTGCAGGGGAGAGGGGCTGTCAGCCTGCTCAGGACAAGGGAACAGCCACGAGACCCGGGAGCTGCTGCCCTCCAGCAGCCTCTGCTGGGGCTGGGTTTCATCCCCTTTGTGAGGCGAGACAGGACTCACCAAGAGTTAAAAACAAAGCATCCAGCAGTGCCAGCGTTGGGTCTGCTGCAGGCTGGGATGTGTCTGTGTGTGAGTGCTCGCGTGCTGCCGCAGGAGCAGGGGTGCAGCGTGAGAGAAGGGCTGCGGGTGCAGGGCAGCTGCCAGCGCTGCCCGTGCTCCTGGCAGGGTGCAGGCAGCCTGCAGCTGTCCCGGGACGTGACTCACGTTCACGCTTTGCCCCGTAACCATTGCAGTTCTCACTTGGCTGTGGTTTTCAGTCACTGTCAGCAGCGGGTATGGTTACACCTCAGCCCTGCTGAGATGAGCTCATTCAGCGCACGGGGCTGGTGCTGTTCTGGGGGGTCTGCATCCTGTCGGGCCTTTAAATTCCAGCCATCAGCCGTCCTAAAAAACAGGGATGCGTGACTGTGAGGAGCAGAGAGAGAGAGCCTGGCTGCTCTTTGTGTGGATTTGCAGCTCATCTCAAAAGCTTTTCCTTGCTTAACTGTGCTCTGTGCACAGCAACACATCGCTTGCTTAAATGACCAAAGCACAACACAGGCATTGGCTGATTAGGTGTTGCAATTAGGGAAATTAGTGCAGTGAGTCTGATGAGGAGCGGCTTGGGGGGCTCAGCCTGGAGAAAAGGAGGCTCAGGGAGGACCTTTTTACTCTACAGCTACTTGAAAGGAGGGTGCAGGCAGGTGACTGTCAGTCTCTTCTCCTGGGTAACAAGCAACAGGCTAAGAGGAAATGGCCTCAAGTTGTGCCAGGGGAGGTTTAGATTGGATATTAGGGAAAATTTTGTCACAAAAAGGGTTGTCCAGCCCTGGCACAGCCGTTCAGGGCAGTGCTGGAGTCCCCATCCCTGGAGGGATTTAAAAGCTGTGTGGATGTGGCAGTTGGGGACATGGGTCAATGGTGGCCTTGGCAGTGCTGGAGCAGTTGGACTTCATGATCTTAGAGGGCTTTTCCAACCTATGGCTCTATGATTTTGGCACTAACCAGAATTTGGGGAGGCAGGGTGGGGTGATGAAGCTGTCAGAGCCAAGTGGGTGGATGGGAGCTGAGAGGCTGCAGCCACAGGGCCCTTCTCCATCCCCCTCCCATTCCCAGTGGAATTCCCAGTGCAGCTGGAGGGGACACATTTCTCACTGTGTGAATCTCCAGAGGGCTCTGTGGGGCAGGACACAGCCAGCAGACTTGTGGAATAACGAGAACTGTTCAGCTCAGCTGTTGGCTGCACAACACTGAGTCCAGGACTAAAAATAGGAGGATGTCTGACCCCGAAGTGAAGGATTTTCACTTGAAACCCAGCCTGGCGCCTGCCCAGGGTGACATCATCCAGAGGGGAAGTTGGAAAAGCTTCCAAACTCGTTGCTTTCCGTGGAGAAGTGCTAAATGCATGTGTCAGCAGATAATCAAGTGGCACATTTGCTGTGGCCATGAATCGGGGGAGAGAGGGAATGGGGAAGGAAGGACCTGAAGAAGGAGGAACAGGATTGGAGCTGCATGTTGAAAAACAGTTTTGGGAGTGTTGTCTGTGTGTAACTCGAGGATAGATAAGGTCCCATTCAGACTGAGTCTGTCCTATAAAGATGACACTTTTCTTTCCTATAAGTGTGCTGGAAGTTACTGTGCTGCACTCAAGGCTCTGACTGTGAACCCACCCGCTGGTATCTGGTGATATTGGCCACAGCTATGGTTTGAGTTGGCACGATTTAGACTTGCACGTGCATGGATACTGCTCAAGGTGGCCATGGAAGCGTCTGAGATGGGCAGGTACTGACTGTCCCTTGATTTCAGCTCTCTGATATTTGAAGCAGCTTTTCCCAGCCTAACCTTCAGGAATTTGATCCAAATCTGCGCTCACGTGGCATGGATGACCTTGCTGTTGTTGTTCTAACTCCAAATTGCTTGAACACCGTTCCTCATGCTTCTGTGCTGAGCTGCTTTTTCTTCTTTAAAAGTGACAGTGTGTATAAAGTGTGGTGGCAGCTTTCCTCTGAAACTTGACGTCTTTTCCCTCTGGATGCTGCCAGGCAACTCCTGTGCTCATCCTCTAACGAGGACACCTTTCCCTGAGTGCTGATGAGCACATGCTGAAATTTGTAGCTCTTTTCAGATGATGAAAGCTGAGTGTGATACGGGGAGTCTCCTTTATCTGTTTTCCTTCTGCCTTTTAAATTCTCATTATGTATTTATAATGCTGTTATAGCAAGGATGCCTGGAGCACAACCATGGGCACTGTTTGGTCTCTGGGTCCCCAGTGAAGCTGAAAAAGCTGCTGTTGCTGTGTAAACACCGTGTCAAGAGCCGATTTCATGTGTGCTGCTGGGCATTTTCACCCAGCTCTGATAATGAAAAGAGGGAAAGAGTTTCAGCACGTCAGCGTAGACATCTGATAGGAAACCAGTTTATTGGTTAGAGACTGAGAATAGGGCTCAGGCATGCCAGCCCTTCCTTATTGGGGTTTGAGTACCTTTAGATCATCACAGCAGTGAAACTTCTCCTACAGACAAGCTGCTTTGTAGACATTGTCACAGCAACAGGCACAGATGAGCTGCTTCTCACTTCAGCAGCCTTTGGGTAGGATTTGTCTGAGTAAGCACGAGGATATTTCTGGTTGTCTGCTGGGAAATGACGTGGCTGCAGTTGCAAAGGTGAGGCGTTGGCTGAGCCTGTGAAGGCAGATGATGGCCCAGGCAGGGTCAGGAATTTACTTCCCGTGCCAGCATTAAGTACATGGCGCAGAGAGGAGCTTGAACGGTTTTTCCATGGTTTACCCTTTTTTTGCATGAAAGCTTGAAGCCTCCCTGACCCAGGGATGAATCTCTACTTGCAGCCAGACTGTGAAACCTCTTAGCTTTTGATCCCTGGCACTCTTTATGAGGTACAGCCCAGCTGGAGCAGCGGAGTGAGTGGCAGGGACCTGAACCTGAACAGCTGGGATAAATCTGGTGCTCCAGCAGTGAATGCCAGTCCTGCTGCAGCTCCAGCACAGACCCTTCGCTTCACGGAGCTTTAGTGGAGCTGACAGACGTGAGAGTGAGCACACACTGGAAGAGCCAGCTCTCATTCTTGCAGACGGAGCACTTTTGTTTTTCCTTGCTGGTTGAGATGTTCTAGCAAACACTCGACTTCCTTGTCATCCTTAAACTATGTGGAGAGGTGGGGAGTTGCCTTTTACCCAAGCGAATGGACTTTTGCTTTGGAAAGTCCCTTCCTGCAGTTTTTGGCATGACTGATCACTCCCTTCTCAACAGCCCCTGAGCTTCATGATACAGTAGTTTTGTACAAAGCTGTATCTTTACGTACATAAGCTTTTAGAGCTCTTTGAAAACACATCCCTAGATGTCTGTCCTGTGGTTTTAAGGGAGAGTCGGAGATGGGGCTTGCTTGGGAGGAGGGAGTGGGTTCTGGGATTGTGAGACAGTGGCCGGAGGCGCTGGCAGACGCACGGCGCTGGCCAGCGCTGCTGCACGTAGCACAAGTTGTCAAATAACATTCAGATAAAAATACTGCGTGTTAAAAGACCGTTACAGCATGAATTGAGCCATATTGTGCATTTACTCTGAGGAGCAGTGCTTGATGAAACACTCACATCCCCTTCCCTATGCTGAATCCTCATCTCCCCATCTCACGCTTGTGAGGGACTCACAGAGCAACATTTCCCCCTCTCCAGTCACATGTATTTTTCTGCCATGTCTTTCTGGTAGCTAAATACAAACATTAATGCATTTGTTTCTGGAACAGAGCTTTGAAATCCTTCCCTGTGCACACAGGGCCAAGAGGCACAGCTTAAAGCTGGCACTGGCCACAGGGTCGGGTGCTCACGTGCTCAGTTTGAAAGGACTCGAGCATTTTGTGCAAACATATGTTGGAAATGCTGCTCGTGACTGCCTCAGGGGCATCGTGTGGGCTCAGCCCTGCTGCAGATGGACTCCCAGCTGGCCCTGGGCAGGCACTCAGAAAATCCCAGTGCCCTGAGGAAAGCCTGGGAATCACAGAGGAACAGTGTGGCAGGGCAGAGGGAGAATCTGCTCCTCTGCGGGGCAACACTGACCTTTCTCATCAAAAAAGCATCTCTGTCTCTCTCCATCAGGCATCAGTGCATCATTCAGAGGTGCTGGTCTCATTTGGGGACTCACAGAGGCTCTGCTGAGGTGGCTCTTCCCGGTGTCCTGGCTCCTGGGAGTGGAGTGAGAGGACAGGTTTTGGCTGAGGATGTGGAGGCCGACTCCTGTTCATACAAAGTGGGTACAAAGACCTCAATGAAAGGAGAGAAAAAAAAAACCTGTCTGCATTTCAATCAGCCTAATTAAAGTGGCTTTTTGCAGAGGCTGGCAGGCCCAAAGTGATTTGTGCAATTAATGCCTTTTGTGTTTGTCTGGTGGGGTTTTTTCTTACCTCACTCATTTATGGGATGATCACCTATGTGCAATCCGTGATTTTTAAGGTTAGAAATAAGGGGCTGGATCCTCAACTGCTCTAAGGAGTGGAGTAAACGGGAAAAGCTCTGCTGATTTACACCTGTGGTGCTCTGGATGCCTGGAAATAGCTTAGCAAGTGTAAAAGGGAAAAAAAAAGGGTTTTCCATCCATCTGGAGCACATTGCATCCATCAGGGGAAGGAGAGGCATTTGTGAGAGTGAACGCTTCATTTATCAGTGTTTGAGCTATTGAAAAGCTTGAATGTAGCTAGGATAATTATAACCCAGATTAGCCTTCTTGGAATGGAAAAGTAACGACAATCCTAATTTTACCAAATCCTCTGAAATTTATTGTCTGTTTGTTTAACACCCCAGACCCTTTCCTACGGCAGGGGATCCAATAGATTTATGGAGGTGCAGCTTGGTAATCTAAATACTTGGGAGTTCATCTGCCTGGCCCGTGGGCTGCTCTGGTTATTTTCACTGTCACCACTTGGAGGCCCTGGGAACGGTTTGGGCAGATGGGAGCACAGGGAAGCACAGGCTGAACGTCAGCTGCAGTCACTCAAAACGTTCTGCTTCCACTGGGCTCTGCAGGTGAGGAGTACCTGGCCAGCTCCAGCTGTGGGTGGGAAGGTTCCCTGTTGGGAAGGGAACAAAGCTCCTTCCTTCCCCTCTTCTGGACCTGCCTATTTTTCTTTCCTGAATATTTGTGGGTTTTTTCCTGCATGTTTCCCCCATCCCTGCACGTGTCCGAGGCCAGGCTGAATGGGGTTTGGAGCAACCTGGTCTAGTGGAAGGTGTCTCTGCTGGTGTCTGGGATTGGAACTGGATGGTTTTTAAGGTCCTTTCCAACCCAAACCATTCCATGATTCTCTGTTAGGAGAGGCAAGATGTATTCAGAAATTTCACATGCAGGGAAGGTCAGAGTATCAAATATTTGGAAAGCTGACTGCAGTTTCCCTGTGCCAAGCCGTGGGTGTCACCTGTCCGTCACAGAGTCTTAGCAAAACTGAAAACCTCTGCTAGATACAGGAATAGCAGCACAAGAAGGAAAATCCCTTTGGGACAATACAGGCTTTGTTAAGGAACAGAGGTTATCCAGAATCTCTGAAAAGGCAGGTAAAGGAGCAGAGCTCTGGACCTGGAAGCTTTTGCTGCCATCAATTAATAATAGAGGAATACGCCTGGGCCGGGTTTTAATAATTGTTTCTGATCTTTTTTGTAATAATTCATAACTTCTAGGCCTGTCTGCATTCGTGGCTTTATGAGCTGTGCTGCCTTTTGGCTGAATATTTACTCTTTTTCTACCATGAAAGTCAGCATCTTTTCCAGTGCAGCAGGAGCTGAAACACAGAGTCCTGATTTCCTGTTCAAATCTAAAGCACTTTGGGATTTTAGAATTTTTGCAAGCACACACAAAGCCCCAAAGAAAAAGCCCTGAAAGGTGAAAATGATTGTCCAGAGAAGACAGAAGGAAAATTTCCTTTGCCTCCTTCCGAGTCAGCGTTTTAGTCCAGGGGGTTCGGTAGCACTTTAGGCGTTTGTGCTTCAAGACACAAGCCAAATTCTCCCTAATAAAATTCAAAAGGCATTTTTCCTTCAGGGCACAAATTCTAATATAAAATCTCCTACATTTTCCTAAACCACTGTCAGAAACTGGCCACTGTTGAAAGTGGAACACGCAATTAGCTCAGGCTGCCTGTCTGAACCGGCGTGGAGGCTTTTTCCTGCTGCGCCTTCCACGGGAACACACAGTTCCTTGTCACCAGTATTGCTGTGTTGTCACTGGGAGGGCCACCAGCTCAGGTGGGACAGGTGATCAGGGAGGCAGGAGGGGTTTGGGTGTGTGTTTGGGGTGTACCAGGAAGCTTCAGTGTCCTTGTTGCCAAAGCAGCATCTTCACAGTCCTGTGCTCCCGGCTCCTGTGCTGCAGTCCCTTGGTGCCTGACTCGTTTCTGCAGGCATCCAAGTCCTGAAAGCTTTGGGTGAGCCCTTGGATGATGTGGAACTGGTGGTTTACGAGGGAACATTGGTGCTTTGTCACCACTGGGAGTTAGAAAACAGTTGGCCTGAGGAAACAAAGGAAGGAATTTTTGCATGTGCTTGGGAAAATGGTGGGGCAGCAGGAAAAAATGTACCTCCCTTTGTCCAGAGCAGAGCAAGTCCCCTCAGTGCCAGCTCTGCTCCACATTTAACCCTCCTGTAGGCAGGTCGCTGATCCTGGGAGCTGACAGCAGCTCCAAGGGTTAGGAAATCAAAGCCACTTCCTGAGGTCTTTGTATCTCACAGGTTTCCTGCTGCAGCCTTGGCAAAAATGGTACCAGTGCGGGATGTGGAGGTGGCTGTGGCTCGTGCTGCCAGCTGTGCAGCAGCTGTGGGCAGGGGTGTTGCCATCTGTATGCGGCAGCCTCGCCAGGCTGGAGAGATGAGCAGCCCTGGGCCCTCCCTGTCTGAAGCCAGTGGGAGCCTTTCCCATCACTCCTGACGAGCTGGAAAAGGTCTTGCACCTCCCACATGCATCACTTTCTTCCTGTTCCTTTTTTTACTTTTAAAACAGCACACCCCACAGTCACAAGAGGCAGGGCTGTTCTTGAAATCCTGACCTGGGATTGTTTTCTGCTGCAAAATGCTGTGGCACTATTTGTGCCGTGTCTTGGGAGAGGATTTTCATGCCTTGTAAACGTGGGGTGTCTTAGAAGTTGCTCTTGGGAGGTTTTGGGAAGTGCATTACAGGAGATGTGAAATAGGATGGTTGAAGAGGGTGGGATGGAATAACTTCCTTACCTTCCATCAGTGCCTTGGACCCTCTGTTCCAGCTGCAGTGAGCATAATTTAGCTGCAAAGTGCTGCTTCTGGCACCCTTCTCCCACACCCTCGTGTGGCCATTCCCGGGAGCTTTGTCCTTGCCAAAGCACAGCCTGTCACCAGAAGGAAAGGACAATTAAAAGGAAGCAGTGGAGTTTGCCATATAAACGTTTAAACCTTACCCAGGCTGAATAATAATGCAGAGCGTCATTCCATACAGACAGATGCTTCCTGGATTGAAAGGAGCCACTGGATCTGATGGGAATGGATAAACAGCTTTGCAGCTCCCACTCTCTGCAGCTCAGGTCCCTGGTGTTGTCCCTGTGACTGTCCCTGCCTGGCTGCAGGTCGCTCAGGGAGGGGTTTTTGTGAGCAGCCCAAATCCTGGTTGTTGAGGGGTCTTGATGGAATCCTCTGTCCCAGCCCCAGCATGGGCTGTTCCTGCCGGGTCCAGGGAGGGTGCACAGGGGCACATCACCAGTGCCAGCAGCTCCAGCAGCCTCCTGATGCTGGCTGCCTGCTTTTGGACTTCCTGTACCCTTCTCCTGGGAGCAGAAATCACCATTGGGTAGCTCTGGGCAAACCAGGAAAATCGAAAACTTCTCTCAATCCCCTCTCTGATGCTGGCACTGTGCCCTTCTGCCCTCGTGCACAGGGTGGCATTGCTGAGGAGGGACCTCCTTGTGTATTAGCACGCTGGCATGCTGGCTGGGCTGAGATAGCTGCAGCTTGTCCAGGTGTGTTCAGCACGAAGGGAGAACACCCCGTGGCACCTCGGTGCCTCGCTGACTAGTTTCCTTGCCCATGCGGTGGAGGGCACGCAGCCTAGCACGTCTAGGGCTTATAGATAGCCCGTGTGTGACCAGAAACAAATGAGCAAGACATGGCTTCTTCGGCCAGTGTTCCCAAGGGTTATTGTAGAAGCTCCCTCGAAGGGGACCGGAAAATGAAGAGAGCAAGATAGTAGCCTGAGTGGGCTTAAAAGGGATACAGGGAAGGGGGCAGGGATGGCATAGCAGGGACCTATAGGAAGAGGAGAAAGGTGGGACAGGTCTGGTTACCTTTCCTTAGGAGATACAAGGGGTGTCTGTCCACTGTCAGTCAGACAGACCGAGCCCACATCAGATCACAGGAATTCAATGGGAGAAGCCATCCTTACAGAGGGGGATTTTACTCTTTGGAACCAGCCCACCAAACCTCTTTTTCTGGGCTCTGTGGCCCCCTGGTCATTCTTGTGGTTGGTTCATTCACCACAACATCCTTGCTGATGGCTGAGCTGAGGCCCCTTTGGATGGTGTGGGGACATCTCCCAGGCATCGCTTCCCAGGAAGAGCCAGGCTCTTCTCACAACCCCCAGTGCCTCAGGGAGAGGCTGTGTTCACCCTCCTGACTTTACCTGGGGAATGAGGCTGTGCTGCAAGCTGGAGGGAAAGGTGCAGGGAGATGTTTGGGGGAAGAGCAAAGCAAGCCATTGCTGGGCTCTGTAGGTGGAGAGGAATCCGGGGCTGGAAGCAGAGTGGTGGCCCTGCTCCGAGCCAAACACACACACACACACACACAGGGCACAGTGGGTTTTATCCAAGAGAGCAGCACTCAAGGAAAAACAGACAGAAAAAGCTGCGGTGCTTGTTCCAGCTCACGTGCACCCGTGTTTTCCAAGTGGAGAATTCCACAGTCCTGTGGGAGTGGCTGGAGACAAACCTCATCCCACAGCCCCCTGCACAGAGCATCGCGTCCTGACAGCGTAACAAACTCACTCGTCCCAGGTGGCCATCCTTGGGAAAGAGGCTGATTGCCAAGTAAATCCAGGAGCTGCTGCCTTTAGAGGAAACTCCTAGAGGATTGACAAGGCAGTAAAACAACAGTTTTCTATAGCAATTGCTCTGTGGGGAATTTGGTCAGATCGCAGTGTTGCAAATGTACAGAACGCCTGCCTGTAGAAATCCTTGAGAGTGTGATAGGATTTAATCAATCCCATTTGTTTGGATGGAGAGGCAGCCCAGATCTCCGTGGCAGATGCCCAGGAAATGCTGGAGGCGGCAAAACCTGTTAAACAGGGCTATGTGTGGCCCTGTGAACAGAATATACCAAATTTGCCTTTTTTTTTGACTCAGTCAGCCCCTCCCCTTATTACACCTCAGGTGTGTCCAGTCTTCACTCATCCTGTCATTTTCCTCATTTTTTCCCCTTCTCTATCTCTTTGCCTCAGATCCTGCTTTTATTTATTTGTTTCTTTATTTATGAAGTGTGCCTTGATTCCTTCTTAGGCTTCACTCTGAGCTGGGAGGCCACAAGAGGCAGTTGGATGTCACGGGGCTGTTCTGCAGCCCCCTTCGCTGTGGCACAGGAGATGAATGTGCTGGGGGTCCTGCTGGGTTCCCAGGGCTGCTGTGCTCTGTGATGTCCCTTCAGGAGAACGTGACATGCTGCAGAATGAGCCCCCCGCCAGCAGTGGGCTGTGGAGGTGGGTCCTGTGCTTGGAGTTACACCAGTCACACACAAATCCCAAATGCATTCCTAACGATCCGAGTTGTTTTAAAAGGGTTTTTATTTCCAGATAAATGACTTTCTCAGGCATGTTTTTCATTCCCTTTGAAAACTCTCAGTTCTGCTGCTTGTCCAAGCTGTGCACAAGCAACAAATAGTGATAAAGAACAACCTATTGGCACGGGAATGCAGGGGCCAGCTGGTTGGACTGCGTATTTATTGGACTGGAGATACTGGCAGCATGGAATTATGAAGATCTGCTGTTAGTTTAGGCTTCTCCTCTATCTGGTTCGGCCAGCTGTCCTTTCAAATACCAGGGAAGTTTCGTGTAGTTACAGGAGACGGGAGAAAAGTTTATTCTCTTGGTTTATCCGAGTTTGCAGTTTGCTCACCGACCGCATGTTGTTTGCCACCACCTTTACTCCTTCCCCATGGCAGCCAATTCTTTCCCTCCCTTTGTTTCCCGGATCTTTTGTACAACAAAATGAAAGAGGACCTTTCCAAAGGCCCAGCACTATTGTAAAGCCACAGGAGGGCTCGGCACAGGGCTGATACTCCCTGGAGCTGCCAGGCTTACAGAGAAGCCAGGCCACGTGGCTGTCACTATGTTGTCAAGCTTGTTTTGGGAGATAGTGTGGGAGAAATGTCCTTTAGCCTGAGATTGCTAGGTCTGCCATCCAAGGGGGAGCTCATCAGCGATTTTCTATCTGCAAATCATAATTACTGGGACAGGAAAAAAAACAACCTTGGGCCAGTCTTGGTCTTACCTGCTGGGATTCTTAAAGAAAAGGCACAACCTCCCTTAAATAATCACCCCAGGAAAGTGAAATGTGGCATTTAACATCTTTCTAAAATGGCTAGGATTCGAAAAGCATCCAAGTGTTGTCTCTTTGTCTTGCAGAGTGTCTGCATAAAGCAAAATCTGGTGATTTTGGTACTGCAGATAATGCTGGGATGTTGCACCAGAGGGGAAGCAGCACTGGTACAAGTGAGATAAGCAGAGATTTGAGCCTTGCTTTCCCTGTCATAAGCTGGTCTGGTGCACTGAAAGGCACATGGGTGAGGAGGAAGACTTAGCTGGTGCTGTGCAGTGGCTTGATGAAGATTGGCCCATCCTCATGGGAAAATCCCAGGGATTTCAGACATACCATCCAAATCTTGCTTCTCCTGTCATTTACCAGCAACAGCCCAGCCTTGTGTGGTTTCAGAGTCTTGGTACCTGCACTGGGCTGTAGCTGGAAATGGAGGAGGCCCTTCCTCCTTTAGAGAGCTGCTGTGTCCCTCCTCTCCACTCACAGGGGTGCCGTTATCTCCTGTAGATGGAGCCTTACAGCATTCCTTGGGCTCTGCCTCCCTGCCGGTTTCTTCCTGGACATCTCTGGGCTCGCAGGACCAGCACACCATGTGTAGAAATCCCCTGAAAACCTCTGCTGCTGCAAGTCCCACTGCATCTGTGGTTCCTGCAGAGCATCACTGTGGCCAGGCAGCCCTTCCAAGCCTGTATCCCACTTGCAGCATCCAGCTCCAAATGGGAACAAGCCCTAATTTTGTGGTCTCCAGCAGAGCAGCAGGTCCCAGGCCCTGGAGCCACCGTTCCAGCAGATGGCATCAAAGACAGCTCCTTCCTCTGCTGTATCCAGCTCCAAGGGCTCTTTTCCCACAGTTCCACTTCCCACAGTCCCATTTCCCAACAACTCTGGAGCAGATATTCCTGTAAAAAAAGCAAGCTCCTTAAAAAAACCTGACCTTTGTGTTGCGTTTCTTTTGCTTCAGCGTTAAGTGACTTGTCCCGTGTCCCACACCACTGTGGTGCCCAGTTTTCCACCCAGCACTAGGGACTGGGTGCTTTTTGCTCTCCTTTGGACATTCAGCCATAATGTCACCTGAAAAATGCATTGAAAAATTAATTACAGACCTTCAGGTGCAGGTTTTGATGTCTGAATTTAGTTTACTTTATATTCACATGTGTAATTTTTGCATATGCAGTGCCCTGCATAATAGGGAGATAAAATCTTCCTTTTTCTTTCTTTATTTGTAAACTAATAAGAGACCTCATAGTTGCTGGAGGTCATTGATCTACCAGACATGAAGAAATCCCTCTTCTTGACTCCAACCTGTAGGATTTCCCACGACCAGCAGGTCTAGCACACTGCCAGACTTCAGCTGACACATCACATTGGAAAATCCAATCACTGCCAGATCACATTTTTAAAACTTGATCACTGACTCACCATTATTTCTGATCTCTTTGGGAGTATTCCAAAATCAGGCTCCCTACATTAGCAGAAGGAGGTCAGGAGGAGTCAGTGAATACAGGAGGAGGGAGCATTAGTGTAGCTTTTACTTCTAAACTTAGACCCCTGGCACTTTTAAATGTAATGATTGTAACATACCCTGCCCTTGGGAAGTGTATTTCAGCTGCCTCCCAGTGCTTGCATTAGCCAGTAGACTTAGCAGAATTTTATGGATCTATTTTCAGTTAAAAGAGCTGGAATTTCTTCCCACTGGGTTGCCTTCTGCTCTATTTGTAAGTTTTAAAAAAAAACCAAACAAACAAAACAAAAAAAAAACCAAGAAGGATTACCTTCCCTTCTTTACTAGGCAATCGATACCACATACACTTTGGGCTGTACTCTTCAGTCTTCGCCTGCTCAAGGTGACTTTGGCTTCTTCAGGCTGGGATAGGCAGGATTTGGGCTGTTGGGTGAGGTTTGAGGGAGGCAGAGCGTGGCAGGCACATGGCAGTGTCTGTGGCTGGAGGTCCTGCTGGAAGAGTCTGTGAAATTGCAGGATGGCTGGTCTGTCCCAGGCAGATTTTTGATATGTTCTGTGCTCGGAGCAAGACCACTGCAAAAATCTCGTGTAAAGGAGAGATGTGACACAAAGCTTTGCTGGAGCTCCAGGAGAAAAGCAAATCTGCATAATGCATTTGTTTAATGGATTAGATCTGAAAACAGGATTAAGCCCTCCTGAGGGCTTTGAGGTGGCAAACAGGAAGCTCAGCCAGGCCAGTGGATGCTCCTGTGGCGCGGTCCCGTTGCGGTGCTCAAAGTGGTGTTGGCACTGGTGGCACCTTTCGGTGGGTGCCGGTGCCTCGGCGGACCCATGAGGCTGCAAGGGGCAGTAAGGCTGATGCCCACCAGGGCCAGGGCCAGCTGGGAGCCTCCAGGTGTGCCCCTGGCCTCCACCTGAGGTGGGAACAAACAGCATCCTCCAGGATGAGCAGTCCATTGATGCTGCTCTTAAAACATCCCCGCTGCAGAGTGGTGAGGGAGGGAATCATGACAGATTTAGCACATGGCTTTTAAGGCACAAACTTAGCTCAGAATGCTGGCAAATTTTCCAGTACCAGCAGCTAAATCCCTTTCACAGGGTGAAGCTGGACCGTGTTTTCCAGGTGGGATGTACCACTGCGCTGCCCAGTGTCACACAGTGCTGCAGTGCCAGGGAAAATATAAATATATTCCCAGGATAAATAATGAAAGGTGCCAGGCACTTTGTTGCTGGTTATTCTGTTCCCTGGGAGTGAGTGAGCAGAGCCTGAGGAACAGGCGTTATGGGGAGAAGGGGGAATAAAGGAGTGAAGCTGAAAGAAAACCAGCTCGATGCTTTGCAGGAAGGGATCAGAGTGCCTGAGGCCATTCAGGTGTTATCCTGGTTACAAGAGCTGGAAAGCTGAAACAAGTGAAAGGGGAGGTAGGAAGGTGACACTTTATAACTTAGAGATTTATCAGGCACCTGAAGTCTACAAAAAATACAGTATTAGTAATTTTGCTGAGAAGGGGCAGGTGGGTGTGCTCTCAGAACGCTGCTGTGCAATGGCAAACCCTCTGTCCCAGCACACTCCTTGTTTGTAGCTTCAGGAAGGTTTGCACAATAAAACACCTCGCTCAGCAATACCTGGGGATTCACCCCAGGGACCAGCCCACAGCCCTTGGCTCCTCCGTGCAGTCCAAGGAGACAGGGAGAGTTTGGCTTTGCCTGCGCTGAGGAATGAAGGAATAAATAAAAAATCCTTCCTGGCCTATGCAATTCACCCTTTATAGTCCTGCAACAAAATCCTGCATTCTGGTTTTCAGAGAGCTTGGGGCTGGCGGGGACGGGGAGAGGGGGATCCTCTCCATCCCTGTTGGGGGGCGAGCCTTGTCCCAAACGTGGGGCAAAGTCTGTCTGATGGGAAAAGGTAAAAGGAGACTGTGCTCTACAAAAACCACGTGGAAGTTGTCCAACAGCAGCTCCAATTTGACTTATCTTTATCTAGTTTCCACAATGTTCCCAGATATATACATACATACATATATCTATATCTGTATCTATGTATTTATCTCCTGAGCTTCACATTTGGCCACTGGTTATGGAGAAGTCTGGAAAATTCATCTGCTTGTTTCAGCAAAGGCAGCACATTTCCTGGCTAGAATGCTGGGCATTGAGAAGATGCTGCTTTTCAGCCTGATTTGAGCAATCTCCTTTACATTTCAGATTTTGCAGAGATTTATGTGAAGGTTTCCTCTGTAGCCGTGCCAGGGAGTGCAGTGAGGGGCAGGTGATGACTCAGAGCCAGATGGTTCATGGTGGGGTGTCGAGAGCACAAGGACATGTGAGGACAGAGCACAAGAGCCCAGGCGCAGCAGAAGGCCAGAACAACCTGTCAGCAGATGTGGGGGAGCTGACCTGGCCCTGCAGCTCCACCTTCCACCAAAACACCACCGTAAAACTGGCCAGATCTGACCATGCCATGCTGGCCTGGGCCAGCCCACCACGAGGCCTGGCCGGCCCAGCCCAGCCCAGCTGAGCTGTTTGGGGAATAAAGGGTGGCACTGTGCGGTTTGGGCTTTTGGGGCCAGCTGCTGTCTTTCCTAAGCAACCTCTGCAAACTGTGTTTAGCTGGTCATGACTTTGAGACACAAAATATAGAGTTCAAGATGATTCATCATAAGGGAGCGAGGCCTCAGTCCCCTCATCACCTGCTGTGAAGGACAGGCACACAATTAGAAGTTTTCTGTAAATGCTGATTACAATGGACTTAGCTAACGACCGATTGGTCTTTTGATTGCATTAAGATTCTAAGTGTAATGAACTTAACTGAAGTATGGATTACAATCTTGTTCTAATTAAAACAAAAACGTGTAACACACATTAGCACATATCAGAAAGAGCTTTAATGGCTGTTTGGGATCAAACTGTTGAAAATATTAATGTGTTGTCTAAAGCCTGCAGCACTTAATTAGATTCTTCATCCAAGTGGAATTCAGGTTACTTCAAAGGATGCATCCAGATACGATTTTCTTGTGCTCTCAGAAACAGAGGGAATATAGATCTGGATTGTTACTTCCATGCTGCCCCTTCTTTGCCCTCCAGTTCTGAATCCTGACTTCCTCAGTCCCCTCCGACCCTGTGGCCTATGGAAGAGAGGGGGACCGTTTGTAATTCTGAACCTTTTGCGTTGCTAGTTTCTGAGCAAGAGGTGCCATTTTCTGCCTTGCTTTGGGCACGAAGAGTAGAGCCAGGAGGTTGTTGTTCCCTTGCAATAGATGGACAGAGGTTAAACAACACGCCTTGCTGCCAGCAGCCACGGGGAAAAGGTGTTTAGTGTTGGTAGAGCAGTCGTGGCCAAGCAAAGCTGTGATCAGCAGAGTGAAGCAGAGCTCAGGCTGAAATGCCAGGGGGTCAGGAAGGGCTCACAGCTCCTGCCTGGGCCGTGCTGCAGCTCTGCCTCTCACCTTTGCAGCTCTAGAGGAACTGACCTACTTTAATCCAACTTTTTAATGCCAGATGAAGAAGGGATTGGAAACAGGGTGTTCTCCCCGGAGAGCA
This sequence comes from Callaeas wilsoni, assembly GCA_013398955.1. Taxonomy (NCBI): domain Eukaryota; kingdom Metazoa; phylum Chordata; class Aves; order Passeriformes; family Callaeidae; genus Callaeas; species Callaeas wilsoni. The sequence goes on from VWPU01009502.1 coordinate 45,723, forward strand.
CTGGACTTAATTTCTTCCAGTCTTTTGGCAGCACCTATTTCTGCACTTCTTTAAGACAAAACACACAGCCCTTTCTTTTTCTCTACGTGCTGCATGGGGCAGGAGATGCCATTTGCTGTAGGTGGTGTCTCCACCCAGCTCCCACCAGAAGTGACATGTTTGCAAAGTCACAAAGTCACTGCTTCTGAGGCCTCTCCAACCACCAAAAAAAGTATTTTTGAGTATCTGTGATCCCTTTTCTCCCAGTTGTGACCTTTAGCTGTCTTCAGTAACCCTGCCTGTTTCTAAAGCACCTGGAGGTCCTTGGGAGGGCACAGGGGAAGTGTAAACTTACCTCTGAAGTGGAACAGGATCCTAAAACTAGCAGCGAGACACGGGCAGTTAAGGCATTGAGAAGCTGGTGCATCATTTCTGTAAATTTGGTGTCAGGGCTTGATTTTTGAGGAGCAGCCCAGCAGATGTCATTGCTCCAAGTGCCCCCAGCATGGTCAGGCCAGACTTGCTGAACACCCAGCCCCTGGCTCCAGCAGAAGCTCGTAGAAGGGATCTGCTCTCTAACCTGGCTTCTCCCCCAGCAGACAGATACGTGGGGAGAACTGGGAATGTGCAGCTCCCTTCTGCTCTCCTGGCCATGAGGAGCAGGGAAGAGGCTCTGTAAGAGCAGCAGTTGCTCAAGGGCAGGGCTGGGGAGGAAAATGTGTGAGCTCAGGAAGAGCATGTGGTTAGGAGCCAGGGTGTCACCGAGCAGCTTGTGAGGTGACACTTAGACCAGTCTGAGCTAAAGGCTTCCTGTCTTCCAATATCTCATCTGGGTCACACTTGAAGCAAACCAAGCTCAGCACAGCCACGCAGCAACACCCCACACCAACTCAGGACTGAGGTGTGGGACTTCTTGCAACAAGTCTAACAGTGCAAACCCTTCTGGTCTTGGGGCCACAGCACTTCCAATGATACTTCTGTAACTAGGGCCATACAGCTCCCCCCAGACTGTGACACAGCAGCATATCACTATTTTTGTGGCAACTCTGGTCACCTCTCTCTACCCAAATCACTGCCTGAATGGGGAGTCTGGGATCAGCAGAGCCCTTCCCAACACCCCCACCACCATTCTAGAGCTGCCGAGCCCTGCCATGGCAGTGGCACAACATCTGTGAGTTTTGCAGTTCAGGATAATCTCATTTTAGACAGCCTTAACTGGCCATGTTAACCCAGTCTGTAACTGGTGTTTGCTCAGTTTATCAAGTCCTTGACTGTGCACGCCGGGGTGTGCCCTACATTGATAGAGGGAGGAGATTTTACACTAGAATTTGGAGGTTGATTTAGGAATCGTGCCTGCCTGATGTTCAGGTCTGTGGTGTGAGTTTACAAGCAAAGGAGAGGGGATTTGAGCCCAGTGAGGGCTGCATTGCAACCATCACCTCTGCAAAGAAAGGCACCCAACCCACTGAGCAGAGAGGAGGTAGCAGTGAGGGAGTAGACCTGATTACATGCCAAAGAGGTTGCCAGGAGCTGGAGGGACAGAAGATGCTGTAAGGTGGACTCGTTAGCATAAGGTAATGTCACTCATGTGGCAGCACAGAGAGGAGAGAGCCTGCAGCCAGAAGAGGCCATGTCCAAACAACACCCTGAAATAAAGACAAGTTAAGGAGAAGAATGGGACAGGCTACCCAGGGCAGTGTTGGGGTCACCATCCCTGAAAGGATTTAAGAGATGTTCAGGTGGGGCTTGGCAGTGCTTCGGCTGGTCTCTGTGCTCTTTTTCAACCTAAAAATGCTTCTGCGATTCTAGGGTGATTCAGTCTAACTCAAGATAAAGACAGGACACTGAGAAGCCTCAGATGCATGTGAATCTGTTTCTGTGTGTGTGCAGACATGGCCATATAACCCTGGGGAGAACTGGAGAAGTTAGCAGGCACCTTAGAGCAGGAGGACGCTGCAGCTGAACAGCCTGAATGCGATTTACTGAGAAAACTCCAGCTCTGTGTTCCTCCAAAAGGCATAGATTTTGCTCCTGAACTTTCTGTGCCATTAATCTCGTTAGCAACAGGATTTACATGTTGAGATGAGGAGAGGTAAAGCAGGGGGAAAAAAAGATATCACAGATGCTACTTCATCAGCCCCAGCTAGTTTTCATGCAATTCTGGTTTCAAATAAAGAGCCTTCCCTGGGTTTTTGTAGGAGAACAGCAATGCAGGCTATTCAAAGGATGATAATACATGGCTCTCGTGGCTAAAGCCTCCTGCTTTCTGAACACACATCCTCAAGGAGCACAGCAGGGAGCAGGGATGTGCCTTCAACTACTCTACTGCCAGACTCAATCTCTTCCAATCTCTTGCTTGGCTCCAGCTTCGAGGCAGACAATGGGAGAAAATTACTTTGAGTGAAGCCTGTACTCACTAATTGCAATTTGTGCTGAGAACCAAGCAGGAGCAGGCAAGCTTCGTTGGTGTTATGGCTATTTCAGGCAGTTATGGTGAACACTGAACCCTGCACAGATTCATTAAGGGACAGGATGAAGGCTTTGTTAAAACGGAGTAAATGCGTTAGAGTTCCACCGAAAACAGAGGAGCTGAGTAACATCTTCAAGTGTTTAACAGAACTGCAGCCAACCACGTACGGCTGTTTTCACAGATCCATAAACTAGATATTATAAAAAAGGAAAAGAAAAATAAAACAAAGGAAATCCACTTTAGCTGAGATAAACTGAACCTGGACACATTTGCAGACCCAAAAGAACAAGAGGCACCTCACAAGGCTAAATGAGCTCCTCGTTCCCAAGAGTGTCAAGTGTGATCATCTGCGGAACAGGACTGCGAGCCAATGTTTCCTTTAGTAAAAGGGTGAAATGAAATGTTATTTTTGAAAAGTTTACATAAAGTTAAGTGAGCAGGATAATCCCAGCCTCTTACAACAAACCTCTCACACTTGACAGTGTGCTCAAGAAGGGAGGTGTGAGCAGAGCTCTGTCCTCACATGTCCTGTATTGTGTGTCCCTAACTCATGACCAGCTAAACTCCTTTTGTAGAGTTTGGTTAGGAAAGCCAGCAGCTGGCCCCAAAACCCCAAACCCCCCGGTGCCACTCATCCTCTCCCCGAATAGCTGGCTTAGCTGAATGGAGCTGTGCAGGCACTGTGGTGGGCTGGACCAGCTGAGATCTGTCCAGTTTTACACGGTGGTGTTTCGGTGAAAAATGGAGCTGTAGGGCCACATTGGCTCCCTCAATCTGCTGACAGGTTGTTCTGGCATTGTGTTGTGCCTGTGCTCTTGCAGCATTCTTCGTCCCCATTATTACCCCAATCCAGGTGGGATTTCCCTGCCCTGTGTGCAGCATCCTGATGTAGCTCCAGGGACAGCCATGGCAAGTGAGCCGTGGGAAACCAGAGCTGTGGGCACTGTCCTCCCTCATAGGATGGTTTGGGTTGGAAGGGACCTTAAGGATCATCGAATTCCACACCTTGCCGTGGGCTGGGACACCTTCCGTAGCCCAGGCTGGCTGTCAGGGGACGCTGGCAGTGCCTGGGGTGTGGGAGGGCAGCTCCAGGCACCCACAGCCAGCGAGGCCGCGGAAGCTGTGGAAGGCAGCGCTGGCTGTTGGCCGAGCCGTGGCAGCAAGCTGTGCCTTTCTGCACTGGTGGCCCCGAGATCTTCAAAATTGCTTGTCTGCAGATAATGATGAATAGTCCCTTTATGCACAGTAACTGAGTAGTGCTGGTGTCGCCTCCCTGAGAAAAATCAGCATCCCTCCTCGAAGGGATGGAATTATGCTCCTTTTGCCATACACAGGCCGCATAATTCACTGTAATTTTATTATCTCTGTGCACTCAGAACTACACCACATGGCTCTTCTGTAAGTGGTGAAGGTAAGAGGCTACGCCAGCATGAATTTTCTTTAATAAGATTACACCATGATAATAGGCTCTTAGAATAATTCAGCTTCTGATGATTTTGTTCTTCCTTGCTTCCACATGATCAAGAGCAATATGCATTAAAGTTGCAGAGGCTTTCTTAGTTATAGAGTAGTAAGTATATATTTTATCTAACAGCTGTAATATTCGAAGGGAATTTTTGTTTTTGTGGGAAAAACTTACTTGGTGTTGCCATTTTCAAGGCTCTCTGTGTAAGCATGTGCAGCCCTATGATCAAATTTCTGCAATATAGTGGTGGGAAAAATCCAAGTGTTGAAACACAATGCAGCCAACCAAGCTGTCTGGAAGGGGATCAACCTTGTAATACTTTAATCTGATTAAAAAAAAAAAAAGTAGTAAAAATTATAAATTATTTCTTCATGCAGATGAGTTGCCTAACATCAGGCATTCAAATTAGGAAATGTTGGCTCAACTCCCCAGGGGACTCAGTTTCCCTTTCAGTAAAACAAATGAAAGAGTCGTTGGCACTCTCAGACCTGCCTCGGTGGGTTATCCCAGCTGGTTTGCATTGCACCCTGGGAGCACCGAGAGATTTGGTTCCCTGATGTTTGTAAAACTCTGTAAGATCTTTAAAGAAACACTGCAAAGCCTTATTTTAACATTGCCAGAGGCAGCGCTGGGTAACGGCTGTCACCCGGATTATACCCAGTCCTTGGAGAACATGATTTTATCCACGATCCTACCTGGCACTGAAAGCTTCCAGCCCTCCACGGTGGAGCTGGCTTGACCTTCAGCGCTATCTGAACCTGCTGTGCCATGTGCCAACCTCTCTCCAATCTCTGCTCTTCTGGATGAAGAACGGTTTAACGTGGCCCGCTCTGAACAATGGCTCCTCAGTTAAATTCATATCAGCATCGCTCCTGACACAAGTGGGGAGGGTGGAGGCCCAGAGCCACACATCTATTAATCAGGGCTGGGTGTCACTTTGCAGTTCAGAGATGGTTTGTGTGGAAGGAAGCAGAGTTCTGCAATGAAAGAGTTCTGAGGTTTGCTCTGAAAAGACTTGTCACCATTTGTGACGTGCTTCCCCACTCCAAGGCCAGGTCTTTGTGGCTTGCATAGAGTAACCAAGAGGGCAGAATTCACACCAGCTGGTGAGTTGTGGCTGAAATTTGTCCCTTCTTCGAGGACTTCTCTGGATCCACCTGGGGAAGGAGGGAGACAGATGTCCCTGCATCTCACAAAACTTTGGGGTTGCATAAAGAATGAAGATTCGCAGCAGATGGGGCTTGCACTGGAGTGATTTGATCTAAGGCTGCTCACCACTTAGGCATGCTGGTGGGCGTGGTGGTTTTCACCTGAGCATGGTGATTTTCACCTGGGAGTAGTAGCAGGAAACTTAATCCAGATGGAACTTCAGGTTGAGGGTTGTGGGGAGAGCATCAGCATTTCAAGCGCTGCCTTGCTCTGCTGGCTGGAAGAAGGGTTGTGTAACCCAGCACTGCAGAAACCATCAGCTCCTGAGCTCTGTCTGCACTAGGTCTCTCCCTCCTTTTCCACCAGAGGGGAAATAGCAGAATTTTTTGAGCTAGATGAGGCAGTGGAGTTGGGAAATTGGAAAGGATCAGGTGAGTTTTCCTCTGCGGTGGCAAAGGCCTTTCCCCACTGCTGTTAACCAGGAGGATTAAAGAGTGAGTTCTTCAGACACTCCTCTGCTGTCGACCCTGAGCTGAACCCTTGGGTTAGGAGCTGACTTTTCGTTTGGGACTGACAGACTTGCAAGCTAAATCAGAGCCCAGATGGCTTAGAAAAGCCCAGAGAGCTCCAACCTGAGAGCTGCTCTTGCCACGCACGTTCCCATGCTCTTTCAACAGGCCGGGGCTGCTGTGCCAAGTGTGATTTCAGAGGAAGCTTGGAAAGAAAGTCCAGCCCCGTCTGTCATCCTTTTTTTCAGAGAACTTCTGGTGCCTTTGCCATGTGCAGAATAGCTGAGAGAAAGGGCTTTTACAAAGCTCGGAGCTGGGCTTCTGTGTGTCCTGCTTCCCTTCTTCCTAAGATGTGTTCTCTTCCTCCATGAGTCACCCCGTGGATGAGAATAAGAGACTTCTTAGGGAAAAGAAGACAAAACAGCAGAAGCTGACTCTTCAGAGCGGCCGTGCCGTGGCCGTTTGTTCGTGGATCTGGAAGCATCTGTCGTCTTTATCCCGGGGAGTTCAGTCCCAAGGCTGAATTACCGCGGCGCGTTTGTATGCGTGGCCACACGCTGTGCCGGGTGGCCGCCTGCCACCCCTCGCCCAAGGTGGATGTGTTTCAGAGGAGAAGCAGTCTGCACGTATAAAAATATTCAGCGCCTGCGGGTGAGCCTCAGACTGCGCCAGTCAGGCTGTTAAAATATTTCCTGGAGTTTGCTGGGAGGGCTGGGCGCTCCGGGGCTGCGGGATTTGCCTCGTTGGCAGTAAAACAGTGCCTGGGGAGTCAAGCCTGTCCTGCTGTGGGGACACCTGTGTCTGGCCACGTCCCAGGGCAGTGTCTCTGCTCTGGCATTGGTCTGGAAGGGGCCCTGGGGACCTGGTGGCTGCTCCCTGCTCCTCCACAACGCTTTAGAACTCTAAACACTTCAAAGGTGGCTCTGCAGGTGTCTGTCCAGCTTTGTCTCAACACCCAGCTCCGTGCGCCAGGCAAGCACACCTTGGCTCTGAGCAAGCACCCCCGCTGCTGGTTCATCGAGCTGCGAGCTGAAAAACTTCTAATTAAAGCCAGATTATTGGTCTTGGCCCTTCTTGTTAGTGTTTTGATTTGGGGTTTTCTTTTTTAAGTCCATTTAAGATGTCTGGATAGATGATATCAAGGTTAATTTGTTTGTGATGGAAGAAATGTTTTCACATAGTGGCTAAATGTTGTTGGAAAAGAGCAAAATTAATAGCTGCTCACTTAATCCTGATTAAACTGGCAGCTGGGAGATATTGATCAGTGTGTTCACAGCAAACTATCCCTCTCTAATGCTCGGGGTAAACAAGCCTGGGACTGCGGTTGCCTTAACCCTTCCCATATTGGCAGCCTTATGCACTGGACAGGACCTGAACCTGTGCATCCTCCTGCTCCTCAGAGAAGGGCTTTGTCTGGGGTTTGCTCCCTGGGGTCTAGCCAGGCTGGCTTTGCCCCAAAATCTCCTGGGATTGCAGAGGAGTCACCCAGGTCTGGGTGTTCCTGGGGAGCCCTCTCTGCCAGGGACCCTCGGTGGCCCCCGATCCCAGCCACTGCTGCAGCCATCACATGGGATGCTTGGAGCAGATCAGTGTTTCACAGATCCAAAAAAGCTGCTCAGGGCGTTAGCAGCAACTGATTTTAGGAGTTTAAATGAAAAATAGGGCTTGGCCAGAGCAGGCATCAGCTTGGACCTGACCCCAGCTTTGCTGATGTTCCCAAATGCTGCCACTTCCATCGCTGTCGGTCATTTCCGCCACGGTTTCTGGGAACAGATGGCAGGATAAAACCTTGCTCACCTCTCAGCCCACCTGTTTGATTGTGCTCTCACCCCCAAAGTCATAAACCAGAAGTAATTTTGAGGCTGCCAAGAGAGGGAAGGAGGCTCAACAGGCTCAGCTTTCCTGCTCAGGCTTTATTACTCTCAGCAAACACATGTTCCACATTCGAGTCTGTGCAGTCTTAATGCAGCCACTGCCAGGCTGGCTCCAAACAGCACAGATTGCTCTGGGTTGGGTCTGTCTTTGCTGTTCACAAGGTCACTGCATTTTTGCACCTCTGGCTGCTGCACTGTGGTTAAGTTTCTTGTTAACAGAGACGAGGCCTGGAAATACCAAGAACTGTCTTCAGCCTCCCAGGGAACGAGTGGGACTGCTGGAGTGGATGGAGAATAACATGACAAGGAACAGCTTTCCAGAGGGCACTCAGAAATGTTCTTTTCTCAGGGAAAAGTACTGCAGGGGCTCAGTTTTATCCTTGCCAGAAGTTCCATTTAGAAGAGCGCAATTCCTGGTGGAGGTACCGTAACTGTAACCAGTACTGGACCTGGCCCAGAATTAATTCATTGTGGTAGATCTTGGTACTGATCCACTGCTCAGTACTTCTGGAAAAGATCAGTGTTTCTTTTGTGAATGTCAGATAAACTATTTTTCCGTGGAGTGAGTAGGAGATGCAGAAGGGAATTGACCTCCCTGATACCTTGGGCAGCATTGCTCCCAAAAACCAGCAGCTGGCTCTCCCCACCTTTGCTCTGCTTCTCCATCCTGGTGCTCCGCTTACCTCACACTTGATGGGATGAGGGTTCCTCACCCTCTCAGGTATCCAAAGGAAGGCATTTCCCCAGATGTCCCTCCTCATGTGGCTCGTGACAGTCTTGCAGGAACGTGCATTGTGTGCTGTAAAGACAGGCACTGTTACAATCACTCTCTCTGCACAAGCAGGCTCAGGCTTCCTGTTCTCTCGTCACCCTTATTCCACAAATGTCTGGTGCATCCACACAGTAGCTGACTTTCAGCCCACACCTGTATCCTGTGTGCTGCAGCGTGGATGATGGATTCTCTCCAGGATGCAGATTGGCCTTTACCAAGGGTTCTCTTGCTGACCACGGGGCCAGCTCATCCTCCTTGCCTCCAGGTTTACGAGGTACAAAGCCATGGCAGATGAAATCCATCTGCCGTAGGTGAGTGGAGTTAAGCTGTTTTACAGCTGAGGGAGCAGGCATAAATCAAAATGGGGAAATTGATGGAGTTCTGGCTTTATTGCAGGGGCTGTTATTCTCTTTTTCACACGGGCAGGAGCACTGCTGCTCCAAGCTCGTAGTCGAGTTGAACCTTTGGGCTTCGGTGCCCTGCCTGCACTCCCTGGGGTCGATGGCATCACTCAGCTCTCCTTTGGGCACAGGCCTGACTCCCAGAAACCACCGTGTTGGCAAAGGTTCATCCTGCCACTCCCCAGGGGACTTGACTCCTGCAAGTGATCCCTCGACATGTTTGCATTTGGATTTTCTTCATTCCAGCCTGGGCACGTACGGGTTCTCCCTGCTGGCTGCTCAGCCATCGGGCCCACTCAGGACTGACCGCAGCATTTTTGTGCTTTGTGGAGTTCTTTCAAGTCCTAGGGAGGTGCCGGGCGAGCAGTGGGAGTGTGTGAGGGCATCCAGAGGGATTGCACGCCCCATGCTCATCGGAACCTCTGAGCCATGAACAAGAGGCTGTGTTTTTTCCATAACCCCTGCCAAATCTCGGTCCTTTCTTCCATTCTCCGTATGCTGCCTTGTTGGCCTGAACAGCCATCTTTTAATCTAAGTCTGTCTCAGGAGAACCATTTAGTAAAACATCCCTAATTAACCTTACTGGGTTCAGCCTAAAAGCAAACCAGACCTACTGAGGTGCTGCTACGCTTGTGTCAGCAGCTGTTCCATTTGTAAGAGAGAGGACAACAGGTGGTGTTTGCTCCTCAGAAGTTGGGATTCGATGTGCCTCCCAATGCTGCTGGAGCAGGCTGTGGATCTCCCATATCCCCACTCCTTTTCTATCCTTTGATTTGCAAGAGCCTTGCAGTGGCTCATTGTGTCTCCTTCTCTCTCAGTTAAAAGCTGAACCAGCTGAAGCTGCAGCACTGGAGGCAAAGTTGTTTTCCTATTTAGGAGCAAGAAAGGTGGGAATTTGGGGTCATTCCTCAATAGTCAGTTTCCCCTGAGTAGGACAAGAGACTACTCTTGGATTACTTAGCCCAAACAGCTTCCCTGTGGGAAACCCGTTCCTCATCCCCTCCTCTGGGACAGAAACAAGGGTGGGAGGTAGAAGGGTTTGGCCAAGTCAGTTGTGATTCCGACAAATAAATGAATGCATGGGGCATTGGGCAGATAGGTGATTATTTTAACATCTGAGGCAAAGAGAACTGCTCCCTTCTTTTATTATTATACCTGGAGAGATGGAGCAGAAGACTCTTCATTGTTAAGTTAGCAGACTCGAGGGCAGGTGCTGATTCCAGCTTATATTTGGGAAAATCTGGTAGAGCCACAGAGTAGATTCATTTGCAGTAAATGAGACCTAAGACAGTGGAAGGTGTTGGGTGAATTATCCATCAGGTGGGACAACGCTTTTGAGCGAAAATGAAGAGGCTCCTGCGATGATTCCCGAAGTCAGTGCGTTATTTCTGTCTGTTTGACTTCCCTCCACGGATCCCTCTCCTGCCTGGAGCGACGTGTGTTTCGTGGCCCTTCGGAGAAAGCAGCTCCGTCTTTCATGTTCGCGGCGTGCTCGCGTTTCCCCCTTCCTCGTCTCGCAGCTCAGTATCGCTGATATTATGACAGAATGTGTTCAGTGCACAGAACTATTAAAAATGTAGCTCAGATGGTGCTGATGGGAGGCTGACATCTCCTGAATAATTTATTTTAACTGGAAAGATTTGTAACACTTAAGTGTTAGCAGGACTCTTCATTTTAACTCTTTCTGAGGCAGCTGCTTGTCGTGATTCTCTTGTTTGGGCAAGAAGTGGTTCGCCCTGTTCGAGGCCAAAGCCAAAGCCACCATCTCCCTCGGGGCAGTCAGATTGCTGGTCATGGTCCCTGGGAGGCTGGAGAACTCCAGAAGAACTCCAAAAAGAAGCTGGAGGTGTTGGAAGAAGCAGTCGCAGTTGGATTGCCCCTGCCTTGGGAATAGCGAGCTTTTTCCAGGGTGGAGGATTGAAACAGGCTGTAATTACTGGCTGCAAAATATTTACAGTAAGCAAGGAATGGCTGGCTACCTTTAATTCCCGGCAGCAGCTCCCTTCCTTGGGGCAGTAAGTGCCTGCTCTGAGGAACAGCTGCTTCTATCCTCCTTGTCCAGAGGGAAGGACCCAGTTGCTGGGCCGGGAGTTTGCACAGGGTCTTTTCCAGTCTTAACAATCCTGTGATTCCATGGGTGTGGATGGAAGGAAGTCAGGGCCATTGCTTTCCTGTGTCCATTCAGTAGAAGCTTTGTGCAGGGAACATCCTCGCACACAAGCCAACAACCTGAATTGCTACATTTGCCCTGGAAGAAATGCAGTCACAAGGGGGGCTTATCAGTTGAATTCTTGGTATCAGTGTTAGAAAGGCCAAGATCATTTCTGTGATGATCGTCTAATAAGGCTCTTCCTCTTTTTTATCATTACACACAAAGAGACAAATCCTGCTCCCAGCTGTGAGGAAGCAATTCCCACTCAAGTCAAAGGAAGCTGCTCAGAGAGACCAGGGTTTATCCCATACTTTATAGATAAATGTAGCACTGAAATTGCTGTGCCCACACCCCGTGGCTGCTTCAGCCCAAAGGGGCTCAGTGCTGGCTCACAAACAACTCCTCCTTACTTTCTCTCACTCTTCTTCCTCTTATTGCTGGTTGTGTCCCTTGCAGGGTTGTTTCATTGCCTTTCAGTCATCCTTCAGGTTCCTACCACAACTGAGTTTAACACCTTAGGTTAGACACAGTCTGTCCTTAAGGGGTGCAAAATCCATGTTGGTGAGAGGGAATGGGAAGACAGAAATCCTGTTATTTCTAGTTTACGGATGAGATCCTGCAATGTAGAAGATCAGACTCTGATGTTCTTGAAATCAATGCCGAAATCCATTTATGGCTCATAGCTGGCCAGGGCATCATCCCAAACAGTTTGTAACTGATCCATCCTCTTTTTGGGCACAGATTCATCCATCACTCTGAATCTTCTCCCTGCCTAATCTTGGAGGCTCTGGAAACACCTCACTCTTCTGTATCTCTTTTTCCCCTAATGAGGTTTTGAGGTGCTGACACAAAGGAGCAAGGTGGTGTTATTCTCATTTTTCAGTTGTGGAAACCAAGAAAGGCCAAGTGATGTACCCGAGGTCACATACAGTATCAGAAGAAAAAGATGGTTCTTCATGTCCTCTGTTCCTTCCCAGCCTCTCTCATAAACCCAAAGAGCAATAAAATGAAGCAAAGGTTCATAGCAAGAAAAATTGGATTGGAACCTGCAGCAGCCCAAGATCAACCATGGAGTCCCTGTGGCTCAGCAGAAGCCCTGGAGTTAATGACCTCTGCAATACTGATGTATTCTTACATAACTAAATTCCAAGAAAGAATTAAATCCTTATTAATTATCAAGACAGGAGCTAGTAGGAGAGAAGAGCCAGAGTCTTTAGGTCAGATTCATCTGAATCCATCACCTAGCAAAAATTTATGTTACGAATAAATATACCCTAGAAACTAGTCCAATAAATTTTTACTATTGAAACAAGTTGTCTTCCTGCTTTATGTATCATTTTAAGGGAAGGTAATTGAATATAATTTTTCTCCATCTACAGAGAAATAGACATCCAAATGCATGTATGTGTCCGTGAGTATCTGTGATTTGGGGATAGTGCTGACATCTGTGCAGGGCATGTTGGACTGACTCTGACTGACTTCAATAACTATTGGAGTGGAAACCAGCACTGATCTCCAACCTGGGGAAAATTCTCCTCAATTCCAGCTTCTTTGTGCATTAGCAATTACTTTCAAATGTTTGAAACTCAGTATTTGTTGCCAAAATCTGCGTTGCCTCCCAAGGAAAAACTCTTAATTTCTTCGTGTTTAGAGGCCAAATATGTGGCCAAACTAAGCCTGATGATAGCTAAGGTTTGGTTTTGGGCAGATTGTGAGTCCATGCACAGTTAGTGCCTGGAATATGCACACAGCTGGGACCATGCTGGGGCTATGTCTGTGGAAATGTAAAAACATTACTCTTAAAAAGAAGTTAATCTTTCCCACATTTCCTGCTATGGTTAGAGGTGATTTTCTCATTGTTTTGTTCTCAGCTGTCTCAGTGCTTTGAGTCTTCCTGCCCGAAAGTCTCTTCTTGCAGTCATTTTGCAGCCTCGTGTGTTATGTACACATGAAAAGTGATTGGTTGAGTAAGAGCTTTCTTGGTTTCAACCAGAAAAGAAGTACATAAAGTCACTAGAAAGCGACTTTTATGAAGAAAAGCTCGTATATACTATAAAATCAACCAGATATAATGGGCCTGGCTGTGAGCAGAAATAAACTGATCGATTTTAAGACTTCATGTTTTAATGCCCATGTAATACAAGTGCCCATGTGCACCTCACTGGTTCTGCCAGCTTCCCACTGCCTGTTTTACAGCACGGGGTACAGGCTCAGGGCCACATTAAGTTATCAGATACAGAAGGATGTTTCCTGCAGCCCTGTCCCTGCAGCAGCAAAGAATATTGCATTGCTTCAAAACTGCAAGGAGAGGGGTATAAAATTATCACGCTTGTAAATTCCAGATGCAAACCATATGATTGCAAAGCCCTGCTCCCCGTCCTTGGTTAAAATGACTCCCTCCTAAGCCTCCTCAACATCTGCCTGGCCTGGAAGTGCAGTTTCCCCTGTGCTCAGTCACATGCTCGGTGAACACCTTGTGCTGGGACTAAAAGGTCTTTTGAAAAAACACACTGTGCAACTGATGAAGTGTTTGCTTAGGATTAGGTGCCGTGGTTAATATAAGCATTAAAAAATGTCTCTGGCCACTGTCCTGTGTCACAGTGCCCTCATATTTCCTCTCCTCTGGAGACGGATGTACATCTGGTTTGAGTGGCTTTTGTCATATTCCCTGGCCACAAAAAGAAAAAGGAACACTGGGCTTCTAAGGATGGAAAGTTATGCAGCAATGCTAAATATATCAGTATTTCTTGGACCCGAACTTACCAAGATAGGCCGTTCCAGCAACACTTCGAGCACAAGAGGCAAGGCTGCTTGTGAGCACTTGGGGTTTTGTTTTGAAATAGGGAGGTGCATCCACGTGTAAGGGTGGTGGCTTCGGGAGAGCTGGAGTGCAGGGCTGCCCTTGGGAAGCTGCCTCTGGAGGCTGGGCTGAGCCCCTGCGAGCCCTTGGATGTGTCTCCTCTTCCCGAGAGCGATCGAGTTACACGCCTTGAGCTTTGCCATAGTAGCAGAGGAAGGGGAGAGTACAAAGGTTATGGAAAACAAAACATTCATTTTCTTGACCAGCTGTGTTACAAGCGAAGTGCAGCTTTATTTATACCCACGGCATCGTGTCCATAAATCAGGGCTGCTCTCCAGCAAGGCATTTAATGAGAACTATTAAATGATTTCATGATGTACTCATTGTTACCATCTGATAAAAACCAGTGCTCCTTCCAAGGACCAGGACTTTTCAGTTGTAACTTTTCATGGGGGAAGGAGGTGTGGGAGGGAAGCGAAGCCCTCAGCAGTGTCAGATGAGTTCTGCAAACCTCTCTGGGCACATCGTGTTGGGAGGATCCATTGGGTCAGCCCGAGCGCTCCTCGGAGGTTTCTGTAAGGGACATGGGCTCCTGATGTGAGCAGCCTCTGGAGTTTGTGTAACTCCTTTTGCAGAAAAAATACCTGACCTGATCTCGCCTCCATCTGCCGGAGTAAATCCCAGCATTTCTGGGGAGGTGGGTGCTGCGCCCCGGGGCTGCGTGAGGCTGGACCCCAGCCTGTGGCGCACGAGGAATCACAGAATGGTTTGGGGTGCCGGGGACCTTAAAGACCATCTCATTCCAACCCCCTGCCGTGTGCAGGGACACCTTGCACTAGCCCAGGTCGCTCTGGCCTGGAGCAGAAAGCCAGGGAGCTCCCCAGAAGCACGCACAGCCCCTGCCTGTCTCCCATCCTGCTCTTGGTATTGGTGAGAGGTCAAGCCACAGGGATCGTGCCTGATGCAGAGTGGCATCCCGGAGGCTGCCTGCACCACTGGGGCTCTAGGGGTGACCCTGGGGCTTGTCCACACGTGGTGAGGAGGGCACAGCTCTGTCTACAGCGCTCTGGACCTTCCCCCAGGCTGGAAAGGCTGGAAAGGCTGGATCCGATGGCTGCACAGCCCCGTGAGGCTCCTTTGTCACGGGCATACCCAAGCACTAAAATCACAGGGATGGCTAATTCATGTGAGAAGGTTTTCTATGAACCAGTGGGAAGGACGCTGTGCCCAAAGCCTTGCCCCTCTCCAAGTGCTTAATTGCTAATCAGAGGCTGGATTCAGCAGTTCCCATTCTCTGGCACTTTCTCTCTCCATCAATAAAACTGGAGAGGCGCTTGCTTTGTAACAAAGATGTTTATCTTGCCTGAAGTTGTGAGAAGCTGTAGGAGGCTGTCCTGTCTTACTGCAGAGCTCTAATGGGGTAAACAGTTGCTGTTACTTAGTTTCCAGACAGATTTTTCTGAATGGGGGCTGGGAGGAGGATTCATTTATTAAGCCTTTGGGAAAGAGGTTGGGACTCTGGCCTGTTGTTTTGGGTTTGTATCTAACTAGCATCTCTCAGATGTAGAGTAGTGAAACCCAGTTCCAAATGTCACCTTGCATTTCTGCATCCCTCTGATGGGTGATTTTTCTTCTTCCTTCAAGCCACCTGCCCCTTTCTCTGGGATGGAACTAGATGATCTTTAAGGTCCCTTCCAACCCAAACCATTCCATGGTTCTATGATATTTTTTTTTCCCCCTGAAAGAAGGAATTGCCCTTTCCTGGGGAGGAAACGTGTGTGTGAATGGCAGCATGGTTTAACATTGACTGGCTAATGATTAAATTCAGATATAAACAATCATAAAACCTGCAGAGTATTGCATATGTGATGAGCTGCTCAAGCAGCTTACACCAAACACATGTGGTATTCTTAAATGTTCATTGTTTTCTGAGGACATGCCCATTTTCAGGGACTTCAGACAACTCCAGGCTGCCTTGCTGTTTTTTCCATCCATGTGAGAGTATGAAATGGGAGTGGGGTGCATAAACAGGTCTGGAGGAAGGCTCTCCATTAGCTGCAGGTAGTAATTTATGGTGGGAAAGCAACAGGCAATTAAACTCTTTACATTGCTGAGCATTAATGCATAGTGCTCTAAGTTAGAACATTTCCTTTAATGTTTTACTTGATGAAGTCTCTCACTTTATGATCTGGTAAAGCCCTTTCCACACAAGGGCTTGGGTGGTTTGTTTCAAAAAATTCTTTGATTTATTTATATCTATTATACTTATATAGCACACACCCCCCAAGCCACTGTTTCATTTTAGGCTGAGAAAAACCAGCAGAGGATTGATCAGCCCTCCACAGATTGCTCTGTGCTGCCTTGAATGCAATTTGAAGGGGATTGGGTTATTGTTGGGTTGTTTTTAACTCCATGGACAAATATCTCCACCCTGAAATTCCTTTGGAATTTGTGCAGACCACAGTCTTGGCTGTCCCATCTCCAGCACAAAGTAGACCTTTGAAGTATTTTAAGTATTAGATTTTCTCAAAGGTATCGAGCATGGTATGTAAATAAACTTCATTTAAGCCAGGTTGGGTTACAGAAGCACAGCTAAAAACCAGTATTATGGGCTGTTCACTATGGGCTGTTCATTCTACAAAAGATCAGTCTTCACTTGAAGCTGATGCAAAGGGAGGAAACTGGTCTCAACCACAATGCTCAGATAAAAGCAAATACTGCAGATACCAAGAAGGTGAAGCAGTTACCATGCCACTGCTCTTGTTTGTTTGGGGTTTTTCCTCCTCTGCTCTAAAGCTCTAAGTGTTTTTTATTGATTTCACGGTTAAGAAATGTCCCAGGTTCAGTCTGATCCTAAGAAATGGGAAAGCCTTGCCAACTGCACTGGAGGTGGAGAAGCCTCTGGGCACTCCTTTCATTCTCAGCCCACTTGGGCACCTTGCACAACCTTATCCTTGGCTTCTGGGTCTTGGAGCACATGAAGAGCTGACTCAGAAACCATCTCAGCCCTGGGAGGGTGAACGTGGCGGGATCTGAAAGCAGCAGTGATGCCTGGTGCTGTTCTGAGTGTGCCAGGTGTGGTACAAACTCATCCTGCTGGATGGTTTTGTGGTTCCAGGCTGTGGTTTGCACGTGTGATAACAGCCAGCAATGAGCTGCCATGGGAAATGTCCACAGTCCCACAAAAACTAATTTAAAAAAGCTATTTGGAGGTGGCCATAGTATTTATTAACCATGGTATTTATGAAAGTGGCAGCCAGGGACTGACAGAGAAAATGATGCCAGAGGATGTGCAAGTTAGCATAGGACACAGACCCAACCTGTGGGACTCCCTGAACTGAAACCAAGCATCCTAAATGCTTTACTGCCCCAACTCAGCATTCATCACTCACTTGTTGCAAATTTGGGGTTGTCTATTCGACAACATAGAGCAAAATCCCTGTTGGCGTGACTGGGGCTCGGTATTTGACCAAACTCTTGGAAGGCTTCATCCAGACATTGGCTCTGAGCGTGCACTGAGCACACAGCGAGTGGGACGCACAAGCAGCCTCCATCTGAGCAGCTGGAGCGCAGAGCTGGAAGGAAGCAGGTACAAACCTTGTCCTGTTCTCCGTGTCCAAGCAGAGGGCTGAGCGCCAGGAGCGCGGGGGTTTAATCCCTGCACTAACAGTGTTAGTTTAGCGTGCTTTCCGTAATCCATTCTTAAGCACGAGCCTAGATGTGGTTTGACACCTTGAAAAATGTGCTCGCTGGCTTCCCTCAGCCCGGCGCTCCCTCCTGCGTCCTGCCTGGGTGGAGGAGAGCCAGGAGGAGGAGGAAGAGGCCGCAGCCACCCCTGCTGCCTCCCTGCAGCACTGGTGTTTCCAGGGCAGCGGTGCCGCACGTTTCCTGCAGCGCTTCCAAGGAGCCTGGGATCCTTGGACGAAGCGCGGTCCGTAAACGCAGCATGTCCTCATCCTTTGAACAGCTTCCCACCTTTGTGAGCCGAATCTGCAGAGGACATCCTGCCTTCCTCTGGAGGGAGGCAGCCTGGCCTGAGGTCCCCATTGCCAATTAAAAAATAAAAGGGATCCCAGTGTGGGCTGCCTGTTGCTGGTCAATACAGAATTGTATTGTTTTCTGCTGGATTTAGGATCTTACTCCCCAACAACCCCATACAGTATCCTGGAGGCTGCAGGCACATGGCACAAGGTTTCCTTCATTACCTGCTCAACAGCTTAGCAGATCTGGGTTTTTTCGTCTGTGGAACAAAGCAAAGCTGATCAGCTCCATCACTTCATAGAATCATGGAATAGTTTGGATTGGAAGGGACCTTAAATCCCATCTTGTTCCACACTCTGCCATGGACACGGACACCTTCCACTATGCCAAGTTTCTCCAAGCCCTGTCCAACCTGGCCTTGGACACTTCCACGTATTCGTAAAAATAGCTCCCAAGCAAATGAAGTCTCATTTCCTTGGCACTGTGGTCGTGGAAGGGAAGGCAGGCAGACATTCAGGCCATGGAAACTTCCAGAGAGAAGATTATGAAGATCTGATTTACAGAGTGGCTTAAGCAAATGAGCCGTAATTTGGAATAGCTGTAGCAAAGTTTCTGCTTTAGAAGGGGCAGGAGTTTCTGAGGAGCAGGGCTGAGTTGTTTGGGTGGGCTCTGCGTGCTCAGGTGTCTCTGAGCCCTTCTGGAGGGCATAAATCATGCACTGACTCAAAGCTGAGGCAGGACTCCTGGGGTTTAGCCCAAATACATATTCCCTTTTGTTATATCAGTTCAGCATGAGCATATTTAGAAGCAGGTGGGTTCCTGTCATCCTTGAGTGAGGTTGGATGTAATATTCCTATCTGGAATCTGGTCTGGGAAGAGAAGTCAGACAGATCCCATGTTGTTGCCTTGTCCAGGCTGAACAATTTTGCAGACAAAAATATAAATTGTGCCTTCATTTTCCAGTGTAGGTGCTTTTTTGGCTTCCCACACGAGAAAGGTTTTGGAGCGGGGTGGTGCTGGTTCCCAACATGTGTGTGAATTGGCTGTTCCTGCCCTTTGGAAGGAGAACTGCCTGCATGTCTGTCTGCTTGGGTTTCCTGGGAGTGGCACAGATAGCTCATAGTTTCATTCTCATTTAAAATTAAAGCTGTTTTAGTGAGCAGCATCTGGAGACAAATATTATTCTCCTTAGAGTAGCTCAAATTCTTCTTTGGTGAGAAACAGTCTTCTAAAGCTGTAACTTTGAGTGTCTTGTCTCAAGGGTTGCATTATCAGTGCCAATCTGGCCTAATACCTTTTAAATCAAACTTCTCCAAACAGCATTTGAAACCTTAAATTAAGACTTCTTTCTTTTATAATCTGCAAAGCTCCTTTCTTGCTAGAATCTGCATCTGCCAGAGTTCTGTGACTTAAATCTCCATGAGATGCTTTGCAAACGTAGAAGCCAGCATTCATTTTACACCTTTCATAGGGATTTTGTAAGTGATGTATTAAAGGAAAGCAATGAAATATTCTCTTAGGCTAAGGTCTTTAAAAGTATCTAACAGAGTAGGATGTCTGAGCGCCACTGAGCTTTACATTCAACCCTTGAAATTAATCTTTCTTACTCCTGTGTAATATTAAGTCTGATTAATAGCTAATGCATCAGCTCCATTTAAGATGCACATCTGTTTGTGTGTGTGCACAAAGAAAATATTTATGTCCAAATTCTTTCTCAGGGGCGCTTAAAATTATTTTCTACTGAATTGAGTAAGGTCATCTGGCAAAGCCGAGCAGGTCATCAATAATTAATCCAAGCAGGCAGAGCTGAGTCTCAGGGTGCTTGCAAACACCCTGTTAGACTGGATAGTTTGGCAGAGCAGGGGCAATTCTCAGATTTTCTCAGAAAACAAGCAAATGTGCGTTTAACTTTTGAGGGGTAGAGGGAGGCTTTGCTTTTATTGGAAACAGCTGTGCTGTGCTTGCACTGCAGCACTTGGTGCATCCACATGTCCAGTCAGAGCTTCTGGTCCCTCAGTGCACCCCAGCCCAGCCTGGGGGTCATTGCACTGACACCAACATGCCTGGCATTCATGGCTCCTTTCCACCATGTGCTCACAGCCTGCAGTCACTCAAGGGGTTGGATTTATCTCACTGAACTTTATCTAAACTTTATTAAAAGTTAGATTCTTTACACCTAGCTCTGGCTGTCCAAGAACTGGCTCTGGGGTATGAGCTTGTCATCTGGTTTAAATAGAGTCAGTAGGGAAAAGAATCATCTCTTCCAGAGGTTATTTCCTATCCAGACTTGTTATCTAAGAAACTGAGACGACCATGGGATGAATAAGAAGGGAGGAAAACACTGGTGAAGGGTCTGGAGCACGAACTCCCATGAGGAGCAGCTGAAGGAGCTGGGAAAGGGGCTCAGCCTGGAGCAAAGGAGGCTCAGGGGGGACCTTGTGGCTCTGCACAACTCCCTGACAGGAGGGGGCAGCCACGGGGATCGGGCTCTGGGAACAGGGCACAGGGACAGGAGGAGAGGGAACGGCCCCAGGCTGGACCAGGGGAGGCTCAGGGTGGACATCAGGAGCAATTTCTTCATGAAAAGAGTTGCCCAGGGCAGTAATGAAGTCTCCATCCCTGGAGGGATTTAAAGGACCTGTAGATGTGGCTGGGGACATGGGTCAGTGGTGGCCTTGGCAGTGCTGGGGGAACAGTTGGACTCCATGATCTCAGAGGCCTTTTCAACCTAAGGGATTCTATGATTCTGTGAGTACTTTTCCCTCTCCCCATGGAGAGACCTGTCTGTCCTGAGGAGGAGGCTCCTGAAGAGGTTGAGGTGACCAGCCTGGGCAGAGCATCTTGGTTTTGGACTGACGACTCCGGGTGAAATCTGGGCCAGCCTGATGAGAAACCCCAGGTGACTGAGGGTGAATGTGCACCTCTGCAGTGGCAGAAGCATTTTGTGCTCTCAAATGTTTGTCTGTCTCCTCTGGCTGTTCTGGTTGGCCTAACAGAGTGTGTTGTACAGATATTACCAATGCACTCCATCGCTGCGTAGGATGGATTGAAGTGGTTTCCATGAGGCTGAGGATGGCAGTCCCTGGTGCAGTAGCTCCCTTCCACCTGTGTCTTCTTAGGAATCAAATCCAGTACCCATCACCCAGCATGGAGCCAGGCTTTTGAGCCATGATGGCTTCACCATTGGATTCAGGGTTGGATGGGACCACAGCAGCTCAGAGCTCACAGGGCACCTGGAGTATGGGCAGAGAAGAAGGGACCAGAGCCCCTTGAGGGCGAATGGGCTGGTTGGGAGTCCCCCATCCTGTGCCCACCAGGTTCCAGCTCTCCCTGCCGTGCCAGCTGTTCCCAGGACACGTGTGCAGCTGTTTTGGGACAAGAGGGCTGGGAACCAGTCCAAAACCAGATCAGGCGTGTGTGCTGCTCCCTCTCCTCCACCATAACACTGGTATGCACACTTTTAATGCCTGGCCCCTGCTGAACTGCTCTGGCTGTGCGAGATGAGAGAGCTCTGCAGTTTTGACAGGAAAATTGCTGCCCAGATGCCGGAACACCAGTGCTCTGCTTGTTTAAATATTTGTTCAAACCAGCTTGACTTTCCAGTGCGTTTTTCCATGAGGGATTTTGGAGGCAGGGGAAAGAAGTCAGTATTAATAAAATCTCGTGCTCTGGTGTAATGACACGAGAGCATTGAGGCAGGAGTACCCTCTGTCCCGACAGCAGCACTTCACATCACGTCTCCCTATCACCACCCTGCCTTCCTTCATGCCTCTTTCTTACTGTATGGATCTGGATGTGTCCTCTCCACAGACTTTCAGGATTTTTAGTCTCCAGAGCTTTTAATCTGGCATGTTCACACGTGCTGGGTTTCCTGAGAGAGAAAATAAAAAGGGTGGGTGGAGGAAAATAGCTGCCGTCATCCGCTTCCTCAGCGCCGTGTGTTCGGGGACTGGAGGGTGCCCTGCATCCTGCAGAAATGCCAGGAATTGGGATTGTTCAAGGGTTAATTTGCAATCACCACGAGTAAATGTCATGCCTGTGGAGAGTAGTGTGGGAGATACTTGTGCTGACCTCCTCTCAAGTTTTATATGTGATATCCACGGAATTTTGCTCCTACCAGCCTCCAGCTCCTGATCTGTTCTCTCACCTATGGTCCTTTAACTTCTTTATTTTGACAAAGTCCCACTTGCTCTCCCTGAACCTCTTCATATCTGTGGTTACAATCCCCGTTTCCAGCCTATTCCTTTCTTCCCAAAGTGGTGTCCTGCACTAGATCTTGGCAGTTTGAAAAGACCTGGTGGAAAACCTGGTAGAGCAGAGTGCAGCAGGGACACCAAGCACTCCTCGTGACCCTCTTTTAGCCCTGCCAGTGCTCTCAGCAGCCTCTCCTAAGCAGTTACTTCTGGAATTGTGTATCTGAGATCTTTGGTCAGAGCATCTCCATGCAGCCAGCTGATTAGAAACAAACAAATTCAATTAAACAACACTTCCAATTAAATTTTCAGCACATGTATGTTTGAAAAGTACAAGTGTTCACCCCAAGAAGTGTCTTGAAATTCAGAAAAACAAGGATCTGGGGGATGGCAACCTTCCAGTGCCTAAAGGGGCTGCAGGAGAGCAGGACAGGGAATTTGGACAGCAGCATGGAGTGACAGGACACAGGGAATGCCTTCCCACTGCCAGAGGTCAGGGTTAGGTGGGATATTGGGAAGGAATTGTTCCCTGGGAGGGTGGCAGGCCCTGGCACAGGGTGCCCAGAGAAGCTGGGGCTGCCCCTGGATCCCTGGCAGTGTCCAAGGCCAGGCTGGATGGGGCTTGGAGCAACCTGGGACAGTGGAAGATGTCCCTGCCCATGGCTGGGGGTGGAACAAGGGGGTGGATCTTTAAGGTCCTTTCTAACACAAACCATTCCATGATTCTGTGATTTCTAGCATTTGGCAATTTAATTTAATTTAATTTTTAGGTACACTATGAAGAAAGATAACTCCCTATGCCCTCAATCTTAGTATTTTCCACATGTTGAGATATATTGCCTGGAGAAGTGTTGGACTTAAGCAGATTTATTCTGCTCAGTTACAACTGCAGCAGTTTAACATAAATGGGAACAATTAAGTCGCAAGCCCACAGACTTCCTTCAGGTGTTAGCAAACAATTTGGCTGTAATTTCTACCCGTTTGTGGATCCTTGAATTTAAATGAGTCACAATTAAACACAGTTAGCGGCGTGTGAAGTTCTGGGAGGCAAGAGAAGAGCAGTGGAGGATGCTGGTTTACTCTGACACGGGTTTGCTTTGCTTGGAGCTCTCCAAAATCCAGGCTTTTAACCACAAAAGCCTCTCTTCCTAGCCCAGGGAGAGCTGTCCATGACATGAGAGGGTCCAAGTATGGGGTTTCCTGGAGTTCTGGAAGCTGCTCCAGCCCTGGGTGCTGTTACTGACTTTGGTGCAGGTTTCTCTCTAATTGTATGATCAGGAAATGTGCTTTACAACCATCCCTCAGCTGTCCATCAGGGACCTGTCAGTCACTGTGATTTATCTGGGTTTTCAGTGCCAAACTGATTAAATTGCATGTTTCACAAAAAAAAAAAAAAAAAAAAAAGGAGAGAGAGTTTCACTCGTGGCACCAAGTCTAATTATTGCATCTGTCCAAAGCAACCAGCAGAGGTTACAGTGTCTGTTTGCATTCCTCATAAAGAAAACCTTGTTAAACTCCGTCTTGCATATTTTACAGCCATGGTAAGAGCCCCTGAAGAATATGCTGCCAGGAGAAATGGTCTCAGGCTTTTTTATCTCATTTTACGGAGCAGGAGTCAGAGCTGTTTAATCAGGGAGCTAGTGGGAAGTCTGAACGGTGGCACAGAGATGCCTTGGTCAAACAGAGAGGGAGCTGTGGGATGGGGTTTGCTAAAGTGTGACAGAAAAGGGTGGGGAGCTCGGTGGGACAGCAGTGTTGGGATGGGGCTTGCTGGGTGACAGAAAATGCTGAGGAGCGCAGTGGGGGAGCAGTGGTGGGATCGGGTTTGCTGTGTGACGGAAAATGCTGGGGAGCTCAGTGGGGCAGCAGTGGTGGGATGGGGTTTGCTGTGTGACACAAGATGCTGAGGAGCTCAGTGGGACAGCAGGGTTGGGAGGGGGTTTGCTGTGTGACACAAGATGCTGAGGAGCTCAGTGGGACAGCAGGGTTGGGAGGGGGTTTGCTGTGTGACACAAGATGCTGAGGAGCTCAGTGGGACAGCAGGGTTGGGAGGGGGTTTGCTGTGTGACACAAGATGCTGAGGAGCTCAGTGGGACAGCAGGGTTGGGAGGGGGTTTGCTGTGTGACACAAGATGCTGAGGAGCTCAGTGGGACAGCAGGGTTGGGAGGGGGTTTGCTGTGTGACACAAGATGCTGAGGAGCTCAGTGGGACAGCAGGGTTGGGAGGGGGTTTGCTGTGTGACACAAGATGCTGAGGAGCTCAGTGGGACAGCAGGGTTGGGAGGGGGTTTGCTGTGTGACACAAGATGCTGAGGAGCTCAGTGGGACAGCAGGGTTGGGAGGGGGTTTGCTGTGTGACACAAGATGCTGAGGAGCTCAGTGGGACAGCAGTGTTGGGATCGGGTTTGCCAGATGACTGCAGCTCTGAGGCACTGGAATGTGGGATCATTTGTCGTTTTCAAATTCGCTTTGGTGCCTTGCTTTGGCCCTGCTTGGTGTTTTTCCTACCCAGATTTCTGAAGGGCTGTGTGAGAGCTAGTTTTAACCTGTGATACCAATCAGCTGTCGATCAATCCCCATCTGCTCTCACTCTCTCAAATGGAGCTGGATCCCAGCACTGTTTCCATCCCTGTGACCCTGACTATCCATTGGCAGCTACCTCCACGTGGGCTTTTACCTGTTAAATGTTTTCCTGTGCAGTAATCCAGCTGTTTGCTTTTTGTTCCCCATATGTTTTGTTGGAGGAGAGCACCGGTGAGGTGCTGAGAAGGCCGTTCCAGCCGGTGTGTGAAGCTTCCTAGGACAGCGTGGGGGGAGGGCCTGGGGCTCAGAATCCCCTCTCAGCTCCTGGTGGGATGGTTGGCTCCCAGCTCGTAGGACACCTCGTCACTCAGCCCCGTTCCACGTTCTGCAGGTCCAATTCCCTTTGCAGCAGTGAATCCCCATGACAGTGCCATTGGAACTGGCTGACAGCACCATCCAAATCCTCTCTCCAACCCACAGGCCACACCTGGAATCCCAACCAGTGTGGGAAACAAAAGAATTAACTCAAAGTCTGTGGGTAACAAAAGAATTAACTCAAAGTCTGTGCGTTTGGGGTCATCTTTCTATGCATCATCTTTGCTGTATTTGCCTCAAAAACTTGTAGCAGTTCCTGAAAGGACCAGGCAAGCCAGCATAGATCCCTTGATCCCTCAGAGGTGTTCAGCTGCATCTGGGTGAACCATCCCAGAAAATTGCACAGAAGTCGGAGCAATTCAAGACCATTCCTGATAGCCGAGTCTAGGCAGGGAATCCAGCCTGTCAGGACAGACTTATCCAAGTGGAAATCTGACCCACACAGTAAGGGAACCTTCTTACTCTTGCAGAAGCTGATTTTTCAAATCAGCCCCTTACAGTTTGGGTTTATGCTTCACCAGGAGGAAGCATAAACCTTCACTTTCTAACAGTGAGTAGTTCTGATACCGGAGTTTCCCTGCTAGCCAGAGCTTCTCTTCCCAAGTGAAGAGTTAAAACTGCAGACCCAGTTTCCTGCAGCACCCTGCTGCTTCCCGATGTCTCCCAAGTGCAGCACTGATCTGAACTCACCGGTTCAGTACGGGCTGAGGGTCTGGCTCAGAGCACGAGGGGCCACAGAGCTGCTCAGCTGCTGCAGCCCTGACAGTGATAAATGTCCTCTCCCTGGGAGAGGAGGATGTTTAGTCATCTCCTGAGGAGCATTTGATGGACACGGGTAACTGGAGCCTCAGGACCACTGTCTGAGTTGCACCATGTTAAAAATAGTTGATGTTGTTAATGTGCTGTGCTGCACTGGTCCTTTTGGGTGGCTTTTCTTTTGAAGAACACGTTCTCCTGACGCCGCGCTGTGTCCCCATAGGGACGGGAGCAGGAAGGACCACCCTGGATTTCAGAGGGATCCTGTGCTAAGCCGCTCCTTTCCCTGACCCCTTCGTATGCCAGCAAGGGGGCCACCAAAGAGTGCAGAAGTGTCACATTTCACAGTGCCATGGCCAATTTGGGCTGGAAAATTGTGTGCACTTGCAGGCCATGGTGCTCAGCCACTCCAAGGAGTCCTGCTTTATGGAAGAGAGAGTTTCCCAAGGCTGTAGTTGATTTTTCACAAACGAGTTTGTGCACTGGCCAGGAGTGCTGACAGCTCAATGTTCAGCTGCAGTAGATAATTTTCTGTCATTTTGATTTATGCTCTTCTCTGCAACCAGAGTCCCATGTGAGAAAAAAAATCAGGAGTCTATCCTAAAGTTAGCTCAATGCTAACTTCTTCAACTGACCTGGCAAATTAAAGATATTTTTAGATGGGTTTTTCAAAATTTATTTCTCAAATATGAAAGAAGAAAATATTAAAAAGCAACCTCCACTGTCAGTTCTGTGACCTGCAGTTGCCATGTGATACAAAGGGTCGTTGTCACTGAGAGAGAGGCTGAGCTGGACCTGTGAGACCAAGATCTGCTCTTGGCTCAAGCTGCCACCTGCACCCAATGAGCTCATCCCAAGGAGGCTCTGAAGCATCAAAGCAATCCCCAGGACATCAGGGCCGAGCTCCCAAGCACTGCTCCACCTCAAGGCATCTTAAAACTCTCAGTGACTGGGCGTTTCTCTTAGGAAAAAGCCCAAGTTCCTCAGAGAAGAGGCTGATGTAGAGCCATGGTCTCTGCTCCCTCTGGACAGCAGAATAAGGGCTCATCCTCCAGCATCTTGGGTTTGCCTGGAGGTTTTATGGCACAGCTCTCTCTTTTGCTTCACTTCTGGCACCCAGACTTGGGCTCCTGAGTTGTTTTGCTGCATTTGGAGCTTTGTTTCTTGGCATTAGAGTTTGGGGATTATTGCTTGCAGTTCCCTTTCCCGGAGGCTTCAAGAGCAGCTCTGAGCCAGAGGGGGGAACAAACCCATCCCTTGGCTGTTTTTGTGAGCCACAAAATGCCTGTGAGACAAAGGAAGGAGCCACATGAAACAGGAATTGGAGTGGCACTGACAGTGACAAAAGCTCCACGCACAGCCCTAGGAAAAGGCAAGAGAGCAGGGAAGTGTGTTTATTCCAACTCCCTGCTTTCCTACAGAGTTCAGACAACTTTATTTATTGTGTTTTAATATTAACTTCAGTGGAGCCAGGAGTGTGCTGTGATCCCATGGTATTTGGGCAAATGGGTAAAAATACCTTATTTCATATATATATATATATATATACACATACATACACCCACCCCCTTTTCACAGGACACACGAAGTGTATACAGGACTTTTCCTTGATGACTGGCATTTAGCAGCTGAGTTACAGATGGATTTCTGTGTAGTCAGCACAGATATTAATCACAGAATCCTTTTAATAGATCAAAGAGTGCTGTGTAATTGAAAATTTCTTGTAGAAGCGTTCATTTCAAGCAGTTCTTAAAATTTTCTCCTAATGTGTAATCTAGGAAACGAACGTTTTTCAGGGTGTAAAATGCAAAGAGAAGTTTTGTTCGTTACTTTATTTAGTTCTCCATCAAATTAAGGATTAGTGGCAAGAAATTGATATTTTACTGTACACCCAAAGTTATTTTTGTGTTCATCAGAGCCACTTGGTTAAATCAGGAGCGAGCAATAATCACCACTGAAGGGATGGATACACACTGGATTTTTACTTGCTTTATGTGTGAAGGTTTTTCTCCATCAGCAAACTCTTTTCAGTTGAGAAAAACCTAAAAAAAATCGTAATTATTATTCTCATTGCTCCCTAGCCCTGTAACAGATAGAATTTGGATATTTAAAGAAAGACCCATCCACCTTTTAAATAAGATGCAGAGTCTGTTTCATGGAGCCTGGTGCTGGGCATGGCTTTGTAGGTGGCACAAGGAAAGATGAATATCAGCCGAAAATATAAATGTATTTTATTCTTTCTAGTTCATAGTGCAACTTTGCAGCAAGCAAAGCCTCAAGCACACGGTGTGGGCTTCCAAAAGAGGCCATGCCCTTGTGAGGAGCTCATGTGCTTGGACGTGAGGAGCACGGCTGAGGAAGGAGCAGGAAGGAAATAGCCCTGGGGAGCTTCAGTGCCGGGACTAAAATGATCCGGTGCTTGTACAGACACGTGCTCACCAAATTCTGCACATCATTAATAATAATAATCATCATCATCATCATCTCTCTGCCTCTGATGTGTCCGATGGGAAGCGCATCTTCCCCACGGAGAGGCTGTGCTAAATAAAGATTTGCCCTTCCCAGGGAGCAGGAGAGGTGGGAGGTGGGTATTTGGGCTCCCATCTCTTTCCCAAAGGAAGCTCATTAAGTGTATAAAATACATATGTTGTCTCTTCAGCAGCTGTTGGGTTTCTCAGCCCAAGAGCCGTAACAGGACCATGAGGTTTGGACAATTTCTGCCTCCCACATCTGCCCCCCTTCCCAGCAGCAGCGCTGCTGAATCAGCAAAATGGGACTGTGCAGCTGCACCTCGTTAGGCCAGCACTGCTAATTAAGTATTGGCAAAAAATGGCTTCAAGCCACTCTGCTTTGGGGTGGTGACTTGGTGGAGGGTGAGACTGAGCCTTCTCCTGATGGTGTTTCAAACCACCGTGGGTTTGCAAGAGATGGTGCTCCTGCAAAATTAAACCCTGACAAAACCTTCCCTTACAGTGAAGTGATGTGAAGACCTTCTGTGTCTCTAGGTGGAAAGGGCATTGTTCTTTTCTTTACCTATTTCTAGATAAAAAGTGTGGGAGAATAATTATTTGTAATTCTGTAGGGTCCTAGGCTTGCAGTGAGGTGTCCTTACAGCGATCCCTGTCTGGTGCTGTATTGCCTGGATGAAGTGCCCCATTGACTTGGGTTAGTTAATTAACTAATTGGAGAGTCTCTTCCAGTTGAGGCTTTGCAAAGTTTTGCCCAGCTCATTTGCACAAAGGACATAGGATCTGCCTGAGTATGTGGGAAAGACCTGGGCGCGGGAGAGAGAAAGGGAGAACGGGGAAAAATAAACAGAAGAGGGAGGAATGTGAATCTCAGGGGTGCTCCATCGGCGCTGCCTGGGCACTGTGGGCACCAGGGTGACCAGGGACACGGGGCCTGTTTGGGGCCCTGCCCTTGCTCAGCTGTGCCCTTCTGTCTCCTTCCAGGCCTTCCGATGAAAACCACCCCGAGGTGAAGCCTGACGCCTACGTGAACAACCTGGCCGAGGCTGTCGACATCATCCTCCAGCAGCTGTAAAATCCCAGCAGGAGCAGGGATGAGCCCTCCCGGGCAGCCCCTCCGTGGAACCACTTCATCCTCTCCTGCCTCCATCTCACCTGAACGAGCCAAGCACAGTTCCTCCAGGGTGGTGGGCACCCGCCTTCTGAAATACTTGGCATAATGGTACTAAAATGATCTACTGACCTCATCCAAGGGAACACCAAACCTGCTGTCCTCTGCCAGGTCTTGAATGTCCTGCCCTTGGTGCGTGTGAGGGACCTCAGCCTCCTCCGGGCGGTGCTGGGGGCTGTTCCCCCTCTTTATCTTTGCTCACACCTGGGACCCAGCCTGGAGATGGCAAAGAGGGAACCCAGGCACCCCCTCATGAATGGATTTACCTGTTTAACATGTCCTGTGCCTTTTGGGGTTCTTGCCATGGGATGGGAGATGCCCTTGGGGGCTGATGGAGGCCACCAAGCCCCGGGGTCCTGCGTGTGCCTCGGGTGGCACAAAAGCCCTGGGGAGGGGACAGCCTCACGTGCCTTGGCAAGGCAGGAACTGTGGTTCTGCCAGGATCAGCCCATCCAGAGCAGCCCCAGCTGAGGGCACAGGAATCCAGTAACACATTAGGGAATAACTGCGCCATCCTGTCAGGAATAAACCCCGTCCTTTGGATGCGGCCTGTTTGTCATTGTGTTCACTTGGATCAGCACTGGCAGGGGTGTTTACAGGACCTGAAATGATTTTCCCCACCTGGAAAAGCTGGAAAAGGCCATGGGACTGATGGGCTTTGCCTTCCCTCTGCAGGGGGGTCTTGTGAGCAGCCGTGGCTGTGTGGGAGGGGATGTGGGTGTCCTACCTCTTCCCATTAAATCCTGGATGTGCAGTCAAGGATGTGCCAGGGAGCTGTTGGGGCTGAGTCAGACACAGCTCCAGCTGAAAATGGACTTTTCACAAGGGCATGTAGTGATAGAACAAGGGGGAATGGCTTCAAAAGAGTAGGTTTAGATTGGATATTGGGAAGAAATTCCTCCCTGTCAGGGTGTTGAGGGCCTGGTGCAGGGTGCCCAGAGAAGCTGTGGCTGCACCTGGATCCCTGGAAGTGTCCAAGGCCGGGTTGGACGGGGCTTGGAGCACCCTGGGATAGTGGAAGATGCCCTGGCAGGGGTGGCACTGGATGAGCTTTAAGGCCCCTTTCAGCCCAAACCATTCTGGGATTCCAGGACTCTGTACTCACTGAACATCCCCTGGGACTGATCCTGCCCCACATGCCTGCTGAGAATCCTCTGCCCAGCTCAGCTCCAGCTCAGCCCCTTCCTGCTGCCAGGAGCACTCAGCACATCCAGGGCTGGGACAGGCATGAGATTTGCCTTTTTTTCCTAATCAGAATAAGGATTTCCAACAGGAGCTGCTCCCTGCCTCCAGGCATTGCAGCCCTTCCCCAGGGATTTTGGTTTCTCTCCCTGTCAGTTTTGCAGTGCAGCTGTTGCAGCGTGTGTGGTAACACCTGGCCAAGCTGCACCTGGCAAGAGCATGGAAGGGGCTCAAAATGGGTCAAAAAATTAAAGATTAGGGGTTGCTCCATCAAGGCCTTAGCCCACCCTCATTGACACATGGTAGGGTTTGCAAGGGTCACCTTTTAGAGGCAAAATCCCCTTTTAATCAACATATCAGCAGCTCTCTTGGGCTTTGGGCAAGACTTTTTGGGCTTTAACTTGTTTCAGATCTCCCAAGGGACCATGGAAATAGTGTAATTATGTTTGTGTTGCATATATTTATATATCCATATGTATATACTCTCAGGCAGCGTGTGCTGGCCGCTGTCTGCATTCAGCCACTGCTCTCTGCATCTGCAAGCAGGAGGTAAAGGATAATTCCAGCTCTGTTTCCAGCAGCCCCAACAGCTGAAGACGACCCCGCTCGCTGAAGGACACCAAAATGATGCTCCCTGTTTCTGGAGTGTTGGAACACTTGTTTTTCAGAGCTACCAGCTGGCCCTGGAGCTGCACAGCACCCCTTGGGGACAGCAGGGGAAAGGAGGCTGGGAATTAAGTTCTAATAAAATAAACTACATCTGGGAAAATGACCTTAGTGCCTTTTTTTTGGTCTGTTTTTGCATCTTTTATCCTCTGGGTAGTGGTTCAGCCAAAGTGTATGGTATTGTCAGCATCCACACATGGAAGGATGCTGTAAAACCCTGGTCAAACATTCAGGCTGTGATGGATCACTGAGAATTTCTTTTTTATCCCCTAATTCTTCCTTTTTTGTTCTATTATACTAAGCCTATCACTTCAATCTGATTAAGTTGAGGCAGATAAACATCCTGCCATCTGTCATGAAACTTTTTTACACTGTTTGCTTGCTGGAGGAAGTGCAGCCGTTTTCCTTTTTGGGTTACACAGGCTGCAGGGAGATGCTGCCCTGTTCCCCCAAGAACTTAAATTTAACACCCTCATGTGCCCTTGGCCTGCTGTGGGCTCTGGCTTTGCTTGAGTTTAGGTTTTATTTTTAAGAGGCAGGATATTATGTCTGGCCTTAAAACACAAAGAAGGAGGTGCTGCTTGGCACTCCAGTTTGCATTTTGTCGTTTATATCTTTGGCTGTGTTACAGCGAAATGACAGGCTGGGGGGGAGGCATGGGGGATGTCCCCCCACCATGGGGAGGGTGCAGCGTGTCTGCCTGCATGTGAATATCACAAAATGTCCATCTTCCTGTGCAGCCCATGGGACACCCTTCCTGTTCCTAACACAGACACCCCCGGGGAAGGTCCCAGCTGGGGGCTTTCCTGACCCCCACCCATTTTCTGAGATAATGAACCAACCAGGGGGCCACAGAGCCCAGAAACAGCGGCTTGGTGGGCTGGTACCAAAGAGTAAACCCCCATTCTGTGAAGATGGCTTCTGCCTTTGAAATCCTAGGATTCCTGAAGGGTGGTTCTGTCTACAGTTGACAGACACCTCTTGTGTCCCCTAAGGGAAGGTGTCCTGGCCTGTCCTGCCTTTCTCCTCTTCCTGTGGGTCCCTGCTGTGCCACCCCGCCCCCTTCCCTGTATCCTTTAAAAAGCCCCTGATTGTCTTGCCTTGCCCTCTTCGTATCCGGTCCCATTCGAGGGTGCTTCTGCAATAAACCCTTGGAACTCCAGCCGAAGGGCCACCTCTGCTCATTTATTTCTGGCCGCGCCTGGGCTATCCACAAGCCCCAGGCACGCTGGGCTCCGTGCCCGCCACCGCACGGGCTGGGAGGCTGGCAAGCGAGGCACCGAGGTGCGCCGGGGTGTTCTACCTTTGTGTGGGACACGCCTGGACCAAGCTGCTGCCATCTCAGCCCGGCCAGCGTGCCGGCGAACACTGGGACACCCCTTCCCAGTACCCACAGAGATGTCAAGGAGGTGCAGACGGGAGAGGAGAGGTAGGGTGCTCCATCAAACTCCAACCCCATCAAACTCCAACCAGTGCCACGACCCTGAGGGGCAGCCATGTCCCCAACCCCCCAGACCCCACACGGGGACAGCACAGAAGAGGCGAGACACGGGCCGGGGCTTACCGAACCAGGAAGCTTTATTTACACAGTAAAAGTAACAAGCAATTTCCTGAGATTGAGCTGCTCTAGTGCAATCAAGTCATGGAGGGGGCAGGAGCAGCCTCCTCGCCCGCCCGCGGAGGGGACACCTCGGGCAGCCCCTCCCGGGACACGCACGGCCCGCGGCGCTTGTGCAATTGCCAGCGAGACTTGGCTACTACAGGTCATAGCTTCAGAAGGCTTTGTTTTTATTCTTCTTCCCATTTGTTTTATTTTGTTTCTTATTTGGCCATCCTCTTCTTTTTCTTTCTTGAACACCAAACCCACACACGCCGCAAAGCACTGCTACAATCCTAGAACATCCTACGTCAGTCTGTTCGCCTGGGCAGCCAGGAGCTTTAAACAATGCACTTGAAACACAACTTTATTGGCCAAACAGGCTATGCTAGCACGTGGAAACATTACAATCTATTTTACAAACACTTCTTCTTGTTGGTTTCTTTTTTTTAACGTACTCTTTCATAGGACAGGCTCAAAGAGCTACATCTGCAAAACACACAGCAAACTCCCGTGCGCCTGCTAAGACTTTCTGTATTAAAATCCTATTTTTTTCAGGATGAAGAACCTTTATTGCTGCTGCCACAGCTTTGGTGTCATCCCAAAACGGCTGCTGCCCAGACTGGGTCACACCTTGGACAAGCCACTGAGTCTCTTCACAATAATGAGCCTATTTTAGCTACCTAGCAAGGAATAACATCCCTTGTCTGCATATTACTTTAGTATCACATTCTGGCAGCCGGCAGGGACTTGCCGGGGGTTTGGGGGGTTCCCAAAGCATCTGTGTAATAGGTGAAGTCCTTTACAAACCAAGAGCAGGACCCCCAGGGGATGCCCTGCTCTTCCACCGCGTAGGGGATGGATCTCCTGACGCCGGGGGAGCAACGCCACTTCTGACTTTACAATCAACAGGATGTCCCCTGAATCTGAGGCACATACTA
This sequence comes from Callaeas wilsoni, assembly GCA_013398955.1. Classification (NCBI taxonomy): domain Eukaryota; kingdom Metazoa; phylum Chordata; class Aves; order Passeriformes; family Callaeidae; genus Callaeas; species Callaeas wilsoni. Next base: position 79,147 of record VWPU01009502.1, read on the forward strand.
TATTATATTTAATATTTTTAATTACTTTATTTATATATATATTTATATATATATATAAATCCACAAATGTTTTACCTCTACAGAGAGAGAGAGAGAGAGAAAAAAAATTTTAAAAGTAAGGCTTTCTTAAACTGAGAATAAGTACATGAAATCATACAAACCCAACAAGAAATACCCAACAGAACACCACCGTGGCCTCAAAACTGTCGCTAACTGTAGTCTGTGCCTACGCCAACGTGCCCAGTATAAGGCCATGACTCATTGGAGAAGCGTTTTTAGTAAGGCAAACGGGTTGTGCTGAATGTAAACTGAATGCTACGGCTACGTCCAGGACAGCTGGGCCGTGGCCCATTGGCCACCACATCCAGGGCAGCTGGGCCGTGGTCCACTGGCCACCTTCCCACTCTGGGGGGTTAGCATGGCACCAGGAGCAGCCCTTGGAAAGGAAACAGAAGCCCTTAAGAATTCCAGCCCTGGGGATGCCCACCGAGAGCCCACCCGGAGCTCTGCGGCGGCAGCCGGACGTGGATTTGGGTGAATTTGCCCTTTTTTGCTCAGCTGAGGAGGTGCCTGTGGACAGCGGGAGCTGTGCGCCCCGAGACCAGGACGTGTCAGTGGTGGGGAGGGATGGATGGAGCGTCAGGAAGACTCAAAGCCAAGAACTGTGCTGTGAGGGTGCCACGGCAGGGGCATGGACAGAGGGGCAGCAGCCTGGGAAAACACTGGCGTGGCTGGACCCTCCCAAAATGTCTGAGCCCAGCAGCGCCTTCCACAACACGAGGGCTAAAAATTAACCCAGGGTATATCTTCTTCTAAGTGATGCATCAAGCGACACTTTAAAAGAGCTGAAGGGCTCCCCAAAATGAAAAGACAGCCCTGTCATCCCCTCCCCAGATACCTCGGGCTCGTCCTGCTGGCCTGAAGGGAGTGGACACGGCCACTGCCACCAGCAGAACCTCTGTGGTGCCAGGACAGGGGTAACAACCGATGGGTTCCGCTGTGGTGGGAGGTGCCGCACGCATCCCAAACCACTGCAGAAAAAAGTGCACTAACACAACCAGAAATGATGAATGAAACCTGTACCAGCAGCTCTCAGCCTTTCCGAGTTATGGACCCTCAAGGCATTGCCAGTGGGGGTGCTGAACCCCATTAAAAATGTCCTGTCTTCAATTGCTCTTGGTATCAATGGTTTTTTTTCCTTTCTCGCTTTTGCAAAGCTCGGGAAGTGACCCCTGAGCTTGAAAGAACCAGCAGAAGGAATCCAGAAGATGTTGGAAGCCATTTGTAAGGCTTTCCTAGAGCTTTAAACAAACAAACAAATAAAAAAAAACCCAGAGGGAGAAAAAAAAAAAGTCCTTCTAAACCTGTTAGCAAGTGGACAGCTTATTTTTAGGAAAGAGAATTCATATCATACAAACATAATGGTCACCACTTTATCTGTGCTTTAAAAAGGCACAGGAAGAGGAAAAGCTTTCAGTGCTGCTACCTGGATTTTCAGCCTTTTGCCAGCTGACTTTGTCAAGTAACCCCTCCACGACATGCCTCGGGCACGCAGCCCTTCACAGTAAAGCCAAAAAAAAGAGGGTGGCAGCCGTGCCCCGGGTAGCAAAGTGGGCACAGCTGCTGGTAAATGGGTAAACAGCCCAGCCCTGCTCAAAACAGGGTGTTGGGAACCCAAGTGAGGGTGGCACCGAGCCTGAGTAGGGCTTTTTTCCCAAAAGGGTTGAGAGAGAAGGCTGGGAAGAAAAAAAAAATAGGAAAGGAAGGCATTTGAGCATCCCCATGCAGCACCCAGGAAGCGCTGCTGCGGATGCCGTCCTGCATGGGCCAGGAATCTGTTTAATTCCTCATCAGGAAAAGGAAAACTAAAAATAAAGGAGTAATAATCCAGCTCTTGCCATTATTAAATTTAAGCGAAACACTTCACTTGTGATTTCCTTCTCATGGCAATGCCAGGAACACGGGGAGCAAGGAGGGTGCTGGGGCCGCACGGGATGTGGCCAGAGAAAAGGAACCACGGCTGCCCCGGCAGCCACCAGCCAGTGCTCGGTTTGCAAATCTCAATATTCCGCTTTTCCCTCCCTTCCTCCAGTCCCAGGGGTGGTGGTTTCTCCTTGTGCACCCCTTTCTGAACTGGCACAGGTGGGACCTGTGGCAGCACAGCCAGCTCCTTCAGCTCCAACCCTATCCTGGCAAAAGCCATTTACTCGTGGATTCTGAGTTTTTGGCAATCCCCGTGCCTGGTTTCCCTGTGGGACAGGCACTTTCCTCTGACTGGCTGTTCTCTGGCTACAGTAGTTACAAAGAATTTCAAGATTTACACACGCATGCACACGAATTCCTCTAAATACCTGATGAAATTTTGGCAAAGCTGCTTCGTCCCCTCCAGCTGGCAGGAGGGGAGCAGTGACAGGATCCCACAAACTCGCTGGCAACAAGGAGCCCTCCACGGCTCTGCTGGCAGCCCCCGAGCCCCAGGGTGAGAGGAGCCGCTCCCTCCTCAGTTGTTTTCTATCTGCTCGATGTCTATCTCTCCGTCCAGCTGGAAGAGGCTCTCGGTGCCCGTCGCGCCGCTCCGCCAGGCCGCCCTGTCCTCCTCCTTCCCGCCGCTCTCCTCCTCCTCCTCGCAGGACAGGTCATCCCTGCTGGCCCGGCGGTCATCGGGCCTGGCACGTGGCGGCTCCGGGACGGGGGTGCAGGCGGGGGTCCTGCCCGGCATCACCTCCGGGGCCGCGGTCCATGGCTGGGGGCCCGCGAGCCGCTGGGAGCCGTCCTCGGCCGCGACGCTAAGGCAGGTGAGGCTGTTGAAAGTCTGGCGGTTCTGCAGAGGCAAGGGGAGAGAGGCAGCTGAGTTAGAGACCAGGGAGAATCCTGAAGCTGGGATAGAAGTTACACCAGGTGAGCTGGGAGTCTTCCCGACCCCAAACCTGAGCTCCCCCAGCGCGACAGAAAGCAAGCAGAGCAGCAGGAACGCTCAGCTCACAAGTCAGCTGGTCCCCAGGAGATGGGCAGATGCTGCAAACCCCCACCTCCCCATCCATGGCAGGTCCTGTGCCTCTCCTGTCCCTGCCACAGGCAACGGCATCAAAACCACCCCCAGCCTGATCGGTCCCGTCACCGTCTCCACCCAGTGCATCGCCCAGTTCCACATGTAAGGCAGTACAGACCTCACCAAAAATAAATGAACTTTTCCAACAACTCCATTTATTAGCCAAGAGAAACTTCAGCCCTTTCTTTAAGTAGCTGGAGCTTGTGTCCTGCTAAACCCTCCTCTGTGATGGCTCGTGGCTGTTCCCCTCACTAAAGACCACGCGAGCGCAGTTCTCTGTTCCCCAAGTCTCCACGCCTGGTTACCTTGGCCAGAAACTTGATTTAGTTTATGTACTGTCACGTCTTCTAAACAGTTTCAGACTCTGAGAACGGCAAGGAACACGCAGGCATTCCAAAACCCTCTGGAGCAGAGCAAGCAGAACCTCCCAGGGATGCCGTCTGGCCACGAGCGTGCTCACCTGCCAGGGAATGCCTTTAGCCCAGGTTGGTTTTTAAAAGAGCAAACTAAACCCTCATTTACGGAGTGCCAATGGAAATAACGAGGCCATCCCAGTGGCACAGTGTGTGCTCTGAGCAGGAGGAGACTGAGGAGGATCTCAGCAGCTTGTGGAGCCTCGCATCAAGCCAGCGTGTGATGGTGCGTTCACTTCTCAGACACTTGGCCTGGACACATCCCATGGGATAGGCCTGAATGGGAATTCAATAAATACCTAGGAGGGAGGCAGCCTCCTACCTAGCTGGAGATGTTCACCTGTTACTGGTCAGTTTTGGGTCCTTCACGACAAGAAAGACATTGAGGGGCTGGGGCATGTCCAGAGAAGGGAACAGAGCTGGGGAAGGGTCTGGAGCACTCGGAGCGGCTGAGGGAGCCAGGAGAACTTCAGTACCCAACAGAGCATTGGTGACAGAGGGACATGGCTTCGGCCTGTATCTGCTCTGGCTGGCCCAACTCAGGACCAAACACACAGTCTGAGACACAACCTTGCTCCAAAACATCCCCACTGGCATTCCCTGGGAACCAGGCACATTTGCTTGAGGGTTTTTTCTTTCAAATCCAGGTAAGCTGGGAGCAATTCCACCAAAATAACCTACCGCAGGCTGTAAAGGAAGGAAGATCACCCATTTACACAGCCCCTAAGGGAGATGCAGGGGCTCTGCATCACAGCCCAACCAGTTCTTAACAAATCAAAGGGCCTTGTGCTGAGTTGGACCCATGGCTCAGAGGCTTTGGGTGCTGCACAACCTCATGCACACAGTAAACAGAGTCATTGCAGAGGCTGCTCTATCTAAACAGAGAAGTTCCTGCTGCCCCAGGAGCAGTCGGCTGCTGCCCAAGCTGGGGAAAGCTACATTTCACACGGCCTTCAGTCTCTGAAACCTTCAAAAACGCACAAGCCCCAAGCCTATGTGAAAAAAAAGGGCATTTGTTCCCTAATCATGCAACTGCACCCAGTCCTCACATCATCCTGGTTGTATTTTTTAAGTCCCAGCCATGCCTCTGTCTTCTGGGTGCTGAACATGCAACAGCTTCAAGCAGAGAGCTGCACACTGTGGTTAATGGACAACTCGTAATTACCACTGGAGAAGGCCTGAGGACATAGGAGAAATATTTTCTAAGCACTTCACAAAATTTGCAAGCATATTTCCAACAGTGATTTAGGCACTTGAAAAGCCTGGGTCTCCTGAAAGTCAACAGCCCTCTCAGAAGTGCAAATCCCTTCTACAAACAAAACTCTGGCACTTCTGAGAATGTTAATTTTTCTCCTTCTTAATCAAGCTCATCTCCTGGATCATGCACTTGCCAGGATTTGGTACCCAGGTGTGGACATGCCAGGCTGCTGCAGGTGGGATAGAGCATCCTGAGAGGATGGGAGATGCTCTCCAGTGCTTCAGAGGAGATGAGCGATTCCTGGTGGCGAATGAAGGAGGATGCAGACTGGACAGTAACTCAACAGGTCCACAGCACATTCTTCCCATCCAAAAGAAAAGTGCTTCCAAGCTTGGACATGTCTCAGGGAACAGCCATGAAGTTACTTGACTTTCAGGGAAATTTTGCATTTTATAGGACTTTAGCAAGACGACCAAGCCAACGGCCTCATTTTCCCTGCTTGAATCCACACACGCTGCAACCCAAGCCTTGAGTCATTCCAGGGAATTCAAGAGGATGGAAAACCCCTTCCGATGGTCTCGGTGCTGCCAGCACTGCAGCAGCTGCTGGAGGAAGGCCACGTGCGGAGGGTGCTGGGCAGAGGCACTCCCTCTGAGGCAGGTTTGACAGCTCAGAAAGCAAGTTTTCCCAGGCACTGGCTGCCACAAAATCCCACAGCTCACCTTCCCAGCGGCTGGGGCCGGGAGGGTCCCCCCAGGACGGTGATCACCCAGCCAGCATTGCATTCCACGGGCAGGCTGTGGAGCAGCGGTGGATCAGCCACCATCGTCAATGCCGTGTCTGTCTCCAACCCTTTGGGAGTTCTTTGCCCATTTTTTATTTATTGGGTGAATTTAGCACGTGCTGAGGTGCTGAGCTGGCAAAACCAGGCAGTCAAATCCTCTGCTGGTGTCAGAAGAGAGCAGGTTTGGTGGCACAATGTGGCGCTTGTTCCCCACGGCCAGGCAGCCCTGGGCCCCTCCGAGCCTCTCCACAACCTTGGCCTCCAGTGCCAGACAAAAAGGGGTACCAGGCACCCCAAATCCTGTTGGTCTCAGGGAAACTGTGTGGGCATCCAACACAGATGGCTTTTGGGAGATGTTTCTGGCCATCCTGACTTCACCCAGCGAGCATGAGCAATGCACCTTACACCCAAACCACCTTTACTGACCACACATTTCTGACCATTTGAGGTGCTGGTTTTTCTTCCCCCAACCCTTCCCAAAGCTGCCTCAATCCAGCACGCCAGGCAATCCCTCAGGGAGAAAATGAGGTGTTGCTAACGCAAACACCTGAAAAATCATCTAAAAATATATAAATAAGAAATGCTTGGCCACTTGGAATAAGCCACAGAAAAACCCTTCTTGCATGCTGGTGACCAAGCTCAGGCTACTTCTCTTTCCCACAGGGTCTCGTGTGCTCCACACTGTGCAGGGACCAAGGCTATAATCAGAAAAGGCTGCAGGAACCGACTCACCCCTCACATCCACCCTTTTCCTCAGGTTTTCCCTCCCCTTAGGCACGTGTCCCCATCAGGGACGGGGCTGGCGGCTGCAGAGCCCGACAGCGAGCTGGAGAAATCCCTCAGCAACATTCCTCCGTCTGACTCTTCCCTTGGTAAAACACCCAGCTGTTAGCTCTTCCCTGAAACATGTCCCTGCAAACAAGGTGGATCTACCAGAACAAATATTAGCAGGACTGTGATCTCTGCGGTGATCACGGCTTTTGCTCAAATACCTTTTTTTTTTTCCACCCTGCCAGGTGATTGCCGCAATTTTCCCGGGAAAGGTGTAACTCTACAAGCTGTCAGCACCACCGGCCCTACCTCCCAAGCTGTCATCACCTCCTGTTAGCACACTGGGCTACAGTTGCTTCAAAAAGCTGAAAATAACCCGGTGCCAGAAGGGAAGGGGGAAGCGGGCAGCGAGCGGTGCTGCTCCATGCGGGAATGATGAGCCTCTGCCAGCCCTCCCGAGTCAGCAAAGTCACCTCCACTGGGGGAGTCTCTGCCTGGCTCACGTTTAAATCACTCTCCGAGGCAAACATCTCCTGTAAAACACCTTCAGCCTGAGTTGGTTTTGTTATATCGTTATATATAAATGCTTTGGTTGTTTGCATCATGGTAAATCCTGCCTGGCATTTGTGCCAGGGAAAGCACTCGTCCATGCTACCGAGGAGGAGGGCCAGGTGCTTGGGACTGGAAAATGAGAGTGGAAAATGGGTTGGATTTGGTTTCTAAGCTCTGCAGAACTTCATTATGGCAGCTGGTGTGATCTGGGCCATGCACACACACACACATCACTCAGGTGCAAAGCTCTGCACTGCCTTTAAGGCACCCACAATCTTCTCCAACTCCATCCCCAGGCTGGTTTCCTGGTGAGTGGGAATGGAAGGGACATGGGGGGGCAGCTGTAATAAAACTCCAATAACCACCTCTCCTCTTTACAACTAAGGAGCATCTCAGCAGCTCTGCCAACAGGTCCAGGCTGCAGCACTGGCAGGAGCACATTCCAGGCTCAGCGATGCCCCAGTCTCACCAGCACCTCCCTTGCTGCAGTTTGGCCTCCCCAAAAAGAGGGAGACACAGTCACCTTGCCCCAAGGAGCACTGGTGACCCCTGCCACGTGTGGCTTCCAATACCAACATTGCCTCTGGGGGAAGGTCAGGGGTCTTGCACCAACCCTGTCCTCCCACAGAAGGAGCCTCTGAGTGATGAAGTGTTGAGAAAGAAATGCTGGAATACCTGAGGAAGGAAAACACAGGAGGCAGCGATGGGGGGTGTGAAAAGAAAACGGAGCCCATGTGCCCCGTGCAGAGCAGGGTTAGACACAGCGTTGCCCTGTCAGGGAGCTCAAACTCATCTGCCACTCCATTTTCTTTAAAATTTTACCTATGGAGGCATTGAGTAGCTCACAGGCAGCCCCACAGCCTCCACCAGGCCAAGGTGCTACAGAACGTGCCTGCAGCAGCACCCCCGGAACAGGGGATGGCTCCCTGCCCTGCTCCCGGTGCCCACCCCATTCCTGCCCTGGTTTTCAGGGTCTGCCTTCTCGGCTTTTCCCTTCTCACTCACCAAAGAACAACATTTACTCAGCACCAATCCTCATTTTGCAACAGGCACCACTGCTTACTTGGTGCATTCAAAGCTTTAGCAGATAATTTTGCTTTTATTCTGTTTGGTGTGAAGAACAGCTTTCATGAGCAGGCTCAGAAATATCTCTTATCTTCCCAAGTCACTTTACACCACAGTATTAAACAAACGACACCAAAAAAGCAAGAAGGAGGCTTTAAGTCGTTAGTATTGATGCTGCCTTTGGAGCCTGTGGAGATAATTTGGGTTTACTCACGGTTCTGCTCTTGTCTTTGGAGTGTGTAGCTGCCTCAGTGACAGTGAGGATGTTCAGGGAGATTCCATAAAAGCAAAAGAAAAAGTTCTTGTATGACCCACCAGTGGGAATCCCCCTGGTGCTGCAGAGAGAGCCCCAGGGAGATGCTGGAGGGATGAATCCCAGAAATCATGGAGAAATACAGCAGGCACAGCAATGCAGGGCATCAGAGAGCAGTGAACACCACTCTGGGGCTCCACTGTCCCACCCGAGCACAGCATCCCACAGCATCCCACACGCGGGGACTCAGTCCCAGCACCGCCTCCCAGCCCATCCCTATTCATAATCATAATTGGAGGAAACCCTCATTTCCTGCCAAGAACAAATATTGTCCCTAACAGACACCGAACCCTTTGCTGTGAGCTGGAGAAGCCCATTTGCTCAGACAGGTCATTAGCGATCACTGTGTATTTATTTATTTGCAGGTTGCCCTTCCCAGCCTTTCACCTCTGCCTTCTCCTCTGCATCCTCTTGGGATGTGGCAGAGCATCCCTGGAGCACTGCAGGCCCCTCAGGCCAACACACTCAGCACTGCCAGGAGCCCAGTGGGGACAGTGGCAGGGGGCAGGGCTGCTCCCCCAGTGCTGCTGTTGCAGCGCCATGGATTTCATCGGAAAAGGGCGAGTCTGAACCTGACTTGTCCCCAGAGCTGGCAAAACTTCAGGATTTGGAGTGGCTCCTCTTTGGGGAAATTCAGTGATTTGACTTGTCCCAAGTTAGGATGAAAGATCACTAATATGGAATTATTCTTTTTTCTCAGCCCTATTCCATTTTCATACTTCGTAATTTCAGCATAGAAGTAATATTTCTGTTATGCCACTGTGGTTCTCACTTCAAGGCCTAAATTATAAGGCAGGACCTTATAAAAATTAAAACCAAACTTCATGTCACTGTTTCAACAGCAGAAAAAAGAATACCAGCAGTGAAAAGAGAATACCAGCAAGTACAGGGATAAAATCATATTGTGGATGACCAAAAATCCAGAGTTTGTGGCACCTGCACCCACTGCCCCCACCTATCAAGACCTCCTGCAAATCCAATGCAGCCTTGAAATATAGCTCACTTTTCTGTCACAGCCTCAACCTGGGGCTAACCCTGAGCATCTTTCTCTGGAAAGGAAAAATTAAAGGCCCTTATTTAATTTTTATTTATTTATTTATTTAGCACCATTTCCTGAAATGCTTCGCCTTCCTGAAATGCTTTGGGAGAGTTTTGCAAGGCAAGCAGTTCCAAGTAATTCCCAGTAGCTCCTGTCTAACTCAGGAGCTCCTAGAGTGCTGGGCTTTTTTTGTAAACCACGAAAAATCCCTTTTGGCTTTTTTGAGCCAAAATGCCACTTTTGAGCATGCTGACTCCTTCAAGGATGAATCTCTGTGCTTTCTAAAAGCTGTTTTTTGGAATCACACAGCATCCAAGCCTGGGGACAGGAGGGTTAATCAGCACGTGGTAAATCAGATGTGCATCCTCGGGATACAATTGGATTTTGTCCATGTTTGGGACAGACACTGCCAAGCTTTGTTTGTGTTCCCAGCCCGGTCCTCCCATGTGAGTGTGAACAACGGTGCAACGCTCAGCCCTGCATCCCTGGGCCTCACGGTGGGATGGAGCTGGGAGCAGGGGATGGAGGCAAGAGCGGGAGATACAGCCAGGAGCAGGGAATGGAATGGGATGGAACTGGGAGAGATCGTAGAGCCCCTTCCTGTGCCTGAAGGTGCTGCTCTAGGGCTGGAGAGGGACTTTAGGCAAGGGCCTGGAGTGACAGGATAAGGGGGGATGCCTTCATTCTCCCTAAGGGCAGAGTTAGATGGGATTTTGGGAAGAAATTCATCCCTGCGAGGGCGATGAGGCCCTGGCACAGGGTGCCCAGAGAAGCTGGGGCTGCCCCTGGATCTCTGGAAGAGCCCAAGGCCAGGTTGGATGGGGCTTGGAGCACCCTGGGACAGTGGAAGGTGTCCCTCCCACCTTCAAACCAGCCAGTTTCTTTTGATCCTGAACCAAAGGCTTTTTCCCACCAAGCCACAAACTGACCTTTGCAGACTCTCATTCCTGTTTATTTAAAAAACACTGGGGCTTGGAGGCTGGAATCTCTTTCAGAAGTTACATCAATAGCAAACTATTTCCTGGGATACGTTTGGAATTTAAAACCTCCAGTTTTTTGCCTATCACTGCATTTGGAAATATTTGTCACCGGCTCGAGTGGGTGCTGACGCCAACCGAGATTACTGCCACCTCTCCTGCCCTCTCCAGCAAGTCTGAAAGGTGCCAAAATTTAAACAGAAAATCTCCTTATGTGAAAATTAGAGATTTTTACCCCTCAAGGAAAGACTTGGGTGCTCAGAGAGGAGAGGTCCCTTCTCCCATCCTGCAGGTTGAAACTTCTTCCCACTCAGTGCGAAGACCAGCCTGAAACACTTCAAACTGGTGGGCTGTTTACTTCAGCTCCAGGAGTGTACAAACTCCTTTGTGCATGGATTCTCACGGAAATTGCCATTATTCCTAAGTTTGGAAGGGAAAACAAGGCAGGGGGGCCATCCAGGCTCCCAACCACCGCAAGCATTACACACCGCATTGTGTCTGGAGACCCTCTGGATCTCCAGCGCAGGCTGGAGCTGATTTTAACCCTGAAAACCACAAGAACCACACGTCCTCATTTCAGGGGGATGCTCCTGTGATTCCTGGTGCAGATGACTCCATCCTCTGAAGGCACGTGCTCCTCGTAGGGCAGTGAAGTCACCCTGTGAAAGGCTCTGTCTGTCCAGGCAGCCAGGGAACAACGTCAATGGTCCCCTTGTACCCAGACCCTTCCCACAACAGGCGTCCTTTGGGCACAAAGTCCTCTCTGTAACTCACCCTCATCGGGCACACCCAGGGCTTCACCCTCACCACCTCCTCAGCTGGTGTCCACTGCTGCCAGCACCCTCTCATCCACCCATCCCTCACAGGGAAGAAGCTATTTATGAACTCATAACCACGGGGTGCTCTCCACAAGCCATGGAGATGCAAGGGCATATTGTATTTTAACTGCTTTATTTATTCTATAGTAGCTACTCTCTGTCCCATATACTGCAAGACATTACATAATACAGAGCTTCACAGAAGAGAAGCGCTTTGTCAGCTGCCTGGGAATCCTCAGTGTTCATGGATACAATTAAGTGGATATTAGAGAAAACTCGGGAGGAAAAGACCAGGAGTACAGTATTTGTTAGGAGAGATGCAGCTCTTCAAACTGCAACTTCTTTGAAGGCTCACAGAGAGACTAAAGCCTTGAAGAGCCATCAGAAATGGGGCATGAGTGCCACCTCCAAGCCTTCCTTTGCTACCAGTGCACAGATCCTACAACTGGGAGGAACCAGTATCTCTCATCATATCTGACAATTCCTGTCAGCAGTACAACACCTTACGTGCCACTGAGATATTTGTGCCTTTCTTTTCATGGAAAGTTGTATTTTCAAACTCTACAGCACCACCCTCCATTTCCAGCCAGGGCTACTCCTGTTTGGGGTTTGTGCTACAGGGAACATGGCTGGGTGAACAAATACATATATACATTAACAATTAGAAAAATAGAATGGTTTGAGTTGGAAGGAACTTCAAAGACCATCATGTTCCAACCTCTGACTTGGGCAGGGACACCTTCAACTAGACCGGGCTGCTCCAAGCTATATCCAACCTGCCCTTAAACATTTACATATATATATACATACCCACATATATAAAAATAAATTATCCTTTTAAAAACCACATCTGTATAAAGGACAGCTGTGTTTGGAACCGTCTTAACACAAATTGAAATCTCTCAGTGACCACCACATCAAAATTGTAGACGGCAGGAAGCAGAACGGGGAAGAGATAGCGAGGGCTTGCGTGGCCACAGCCGGGGATCATTGCAAATTCCCACTCAGGGTGGCAGCCGCTCGTGTGAGGGACGTGTCATGTGTCCCTGCAGCTGCCCAGAGCCTGTGTGAAGGAAGGCAATCTGCCCACACCGACATCAGGGCTGGCCCACGGCTTGGCTTCCCGTCGATGACTCAGCCGACCCAATGTTTGTGCTGCCACGAGACGTTTCAGCACACAGCGCCCCAGATCCCAGGAAGCGTTCACAGCAGGATGTCAGAAGGCAGCAGATGCGGAGGTGGGACATGTCAAGTTCCTCTGGAGAAGAACTGCACCAGACCACAGGAGAGGTGCAGTTCCACACAGCATCCCTGGCAGAGTGTGCTTATAGTTTAGAAAAGCCATCTTCTCACCTAATTCACCCAGATGCTTCCCTGAGTGCCTTGCAAAGGGTAAAACCACGCATTCCTGCCAAAATCAGCCCAGCTGGGAGGACTCCTGGGGTCTAAGCCACCTCCTGTCACCTTTGCAACACTTCTCATCTCCCATTTATTTTACATGCACCCACATCAGAGAAAGAAAAAACAGCTCTTTGAAAAACCTCCCAATTCATGGAAAAATCTGATCCCAGCCATTTCCGATCATGGCCTGCCAGTATGGACACAGTCCCTGGGGCTGTGAGGCCAAGAGCACTGTGCCTAGGAAGGAGAGCAAGCTGTGAGGAGATTCATTAACACTCTGTCACAACAACTGCTGGGATCACGGAGGTGGGATGCTGTCCTCCTCGGGCTTGTGCTTCCCGTGGAAGGAAGGAATAAAAGCTGAAGCTGGAAAGCAAGCCCAAACCCTACACTGAAATGAGAGATGGTTCGTGTCCTCGTGTTCAGGAGGTCAGAGCACCCAAACTCTCCTTGACTGAGATGAAGAAGGGAAACCAGCTTCCTCCGGCCTCACCTGCCTCCAGACTCAGGATAATTAAATGACATCTCATTGTCACCCACTCACCTGACTGAGACACCCCTGGATCACTCCCAGTTCCAAGGCAAAGAGGCACAAGGCAAAGGGTTCATGTGCATTTAAAAGGAGCAGAAGGATTGTCATGGTGCCTGTGGCTTTTAAAAATCGTAGCTATTTCAATGACAACCATGTGCATGGTTTGGTTTCTGCCCGAAGCTGAAGCCTGTCTGGTTTGGTGCCATATGAGTAAATAATAAAGGGAGGGATATGGGCTCACCTCCCCTCTCTGGGCTATGGGAATTGCAGACAGAAGAGACACAACCAAGATTTTGAGGAATTAAAGGCAATATTTTCCTAAGTATTTTCCCTCCCAGCTTAACTGTAACATTTAGATTTCTCTCTTAATTAGCCCAGTTATGTGGCCATGTAATTGCTTCCAGGAGCGGCTCCCTCCCCTCCTGCCTGGCCTAAATATCCCTCCCGGTATGAAGAAAACATTTCTTTCAGGTCAAATTATTTTTATTTTCATCATGGTACCAGGTTTCAGGCCTATAAACACATGTGGTTACCAGCACAAGTGAAAAATTAACCAATCTGCTGCCAGAGCCAGATGCTGATCCAGGACCCAGCACCTCCAAGCTCAGTTCCCACTCTGACATTAGCATCTAGGGACTCAGGGAATGCCCTGTGCCTCAGTTTCCCCACCTGAAAAGTGAATCCTTTGTGGATAACTGGAAAGTCCAGTCTGGACACTTTGGCTGTCCTTTGCTTTGCCCATTGCACACGAGGTGCTTTCACCCCATATAAACGCAGACTTGAGCACGCGTGCAGCCACAGAGACACTTGCCATTATTTCAGCTCTTCCTCTGAATCACCCAGCTTTGCAGTCTCCTGGACTGGAAGCACTAAAAGCAGCCTGGAGGATACCCAAATGTGCAGGGTTTTCTCGAGCACTTTTATTCCCCACGAGGAATTAGTTGGTTTTACCGGCATTCCCGTCCCGGGGAGGGCTCTGGCCGTGCCCCACCAAAGGCAAGAATGCTCCCCGTGACTTGCCTCATCCTGCTCGTCCCTCTGTGCCAGTCCTCCCACGCCGAGAGCCGCCTGCCAGAGCTGCTTTCCATAACCCCACAGCTCTGAAAGCCTGGCCCTTGCACGGCTTTGCTTTCTTCCCACTCCGCTCCAGCTCTGCCGCCCCACACCCAGCAGCACATCCCTGCCTTGGGGATTCACCCGCTGCCATGGGCACCTGAGCCCGGCTGCGTTTCCTCCCTGGAAACTGAAAATATCCGTGGGACCTGCTTGGACTGGATCCCACTGGGGAGTTCCTTAGTGATGCTGTTGTTGGTTGTTGGTTGTAGCAACCACCGGGCGTTCGGCAGTGGCTCCGGCCACCCAGCCTGGGCCAGGGGACAGGAGGGGCTGGGAGAGGGGGTGCCCACTGACGTCAGGAGAGGTGCTGCACCAGGCAGCCCCTTCCCCATTCCCACAGAGTTTGTGCCACATAGCGTGGGGCTTCCGGACCTTTTCCTTGTGGTATCGTTTCTCCCAGAGGATGAACCACCCCAACACGGAGCAATGCTGAGCGTTCAGGCATTGCTTTCTCACTTTGGAAGACGTTTTGATGTGGAGGACAGCAGCCAGAGAAAACACAACTATTCCTCAAGCTGAGGTTTTTCCAGGAATATGGACTGAGCTGGTTTTGGACATCCAAGTGATTAGAGTTTTTGTCATCCTTGGATCACCCACCCATGTCAAAGCCATGTCCATCCAAATTATAAACATGTGCCTGGACTCAGCATCCACTGAAGGGAAAGGGAAGCTCCTGCTGACCCCCAGGATTTTCTTGGCCAAGCCCTTTTCTTCCCAGCCAACAAACTTTCCCCCTTGGACTGATGTGATGGAGAAGCTGCCTCACAACATCCTCAGAGCGCAACAAAGGTCTGTCCAGCCAAAGCCTGGACGCTCTCCTCCTTCCCTGTCCATCCTACCAGGGAACCACAGAATGGTCTGGACTGAAAGGGTCCCTAAAGCCCATCTCATTCCACCCCCTGCCACGGGCAGGAACACCTTACACTGAACTGGGTTGTTCCAAGCCCCATCCAATCAGGCCTCAAACACTTCCAGGGAAGTGAAATGATGGTTGTCTGCTTGTACAGAGAGAATCAGGGGGCAGTTGTGCTCTTCCACCCTGTGGCTAGTAAAATATAACAACATATGTACGTGGTTTTTACTGTCCATCCAGCTTATTATCTAATAAAATAAGCTTGGCATAATAAACGTTGCTGCTGTGATTTATGAAAAGACAAGCAATCCTCACATTTTTCGCCTGATCTCACCCAAATGTGTGACTCCTTCAGCCTTTTTATCCTCTAAGCTCCTCTGGAGGAGAAAAAGATGATCTCTTCCTCCAATACCACTGCACTCTTTCAAACACTCCCTGCACTGCCAAGCACAGAACACCATAAAATATCATGTTCTTGTAAGGCAAAATGCACACACAATGTTGGATCTCACCCACATGGTGAATTTCTCCCAGCAGTTTCCCTGCAGACAACAAGGGGACGCCTTGCACCAGATAGGCTTTGCTGGCCTCAGCACTACAAAAAACCTTTAGGGCAAACACTGCCAACACAGGTGACTCTGGGATGAAGCACATCAGGTGACCACATGGAACTGGAACCATGGGGGAAGTTTTAAGGCCAGCAGAAGGTGACAGCCCACCATGGGAGGTGACCAGGGTGCCCCTGCTCCCACAGTGAGAGCCCTGGGGCCTTCACACCCCCCATTATCTCCATCCCACACTGAGCTGATGGTGTCATTGACTTTGTGACTGTAAATTATTGATGTGGGAAATGTCAAATCATAAAACTGCGGGAAATCTTAAGAGTGTGGAAGGGAAACACTGTCCTTTAAATGCAGCCTGTCTGTCTCTTGCTAATGTCCAGTCACTTGGCCCAGCAGGGAGAGGACCAAGGAGCAAAATCCTCCCTGATTCGTGCTTCAGATCTGTTATCTGGCTCTGCGCAGCAGATCGAAGAGGGAGGGTGTGCTCTGTGTTTGCAACTGAAAATGAAACATGATAACATTACCAGAGTGGAAAATTACAGAGCCTAAGAGCAAGTAAAGCCCGTAGCAGTAAGAATTCGGCACCTGACAGAGCCAGGGCTGGGTGCTTTGGGGTGCTGCCTTCATCTCACCATGACAGGCCCAAGGCTCCTCTCCTCTGAACTCAAAAATGTCGAGTTTAACATATTCCTGCTCAAAACCCGTGCCAGGAGGAAATGATGGCATGGTGGACACGGTGAGCAAAAATCAGTGCGGAAGAGATATGCATGAATTTGCTAAAGAAATCCATTTGGGAGGGAACGGGTTATTCTGCGTGGACAGAAGGATGTGTTTCCCCATAGGACCCACATTGCTCTTCGTGCTGCATACCCACACTGGATGGGTGAAGGATGCTGAAGGCTCTTCAGCAAAGCAGAGAGCACCCGAGCCGCTCGCAGGGACAGCCCCGCCGCCTCTCACCTGGGTCATCTTGGCGAGGTCCAGCGAGGGCCGCTGCTCCTGGACCTCCTCCGGCCTCCGCCGCTTGACTCCAACCTTTTTGTCGTTAAGGACGCAGGGCTGGGAGCGGCTGCGGGAGAGGCCGGCGGCGCGGCGGCCCAGCTCCGGCGTGGAGGCGGGCGTGCTGCTGGCCGAGGGCGCGCCGTACTCCGAGCACGAGAAGCGGTCGTGCGAGCAGGACAGGGACCTCTGAATGTCCACCCTGTCTCCCCCGTGCCCTCCAGGAGCCGATCTCCTGGGCTGCCCACCCAGGCGGCCGGCCAGGGCGGGATGCTCGCCGCAGAGCGGGTTGGAGCGGGCGGGCAGGCTGAAGCTGGAGCTCCTCTGCATGGTGGCGAAGCCGTTGGAGTAGCGCTGGACGCTGCCGCCGCTGTAGCAGCGCCGCTTCTCCACCGGCGTCCACACCTTGGAGCCCAGGGGTCTCCACGAGGTCCCGCAGCCCGACATCTCGTCCGAGAAGGAGAGCGAGCGGCACTGGCGCTTGCTGGGAGGGGCGGAGGGGTTGCCGTGGGGGTCGCTGAGGCTCAGGTCCTTGATCAGGTTGGTGACGGAGCAGGTGCCGGCCGTGGCCGTGTCCTTCGGCCAGCGCGAGCCCTCCTCGCCCTTGTCCGACAGGCAGTCCCAGATGCTGGCGCCCGGCTGCTCGAGCTGAAGTGGACATTTCCTGCTGAGATCTCTCCATCTGTCATTTTCTGGTTCAGAAAGGAGAAAGGGAAAAAAAAAAAAAAAAAGCAACACACACGCACGGGCATTAGCGTTAATTAATTCTGTGACTCGCTTTCACCGTCCGTAAACAAAAAGAGTAGCATATGGGACGTTTTCCAGTACAAATTAATTAACTCTTGGAATATGGTTTCCCGAACTGCCAGCAGAGCGGGTTGTGGTGTAGATGGAGAGAGAGACAAAGTGACAGTCCCAGCAGGAGCAAAACTGCTAGAAGAAGATAAAAACATGCCTCTGAATATTCCAGGTTGCACTAAATAAGGGAAATTCAGGGTATAAAATGTTGCGGCTATTGGTTATCTCTAAATCATGTCTCAGATGTGTGCGGTTTGTCCTGGGCTCCACAACTGATAATTGCCTGAATTTACAGATGAATTTAAAAAACATGGAATCATGGAATTGCTGAGGCTAGAAAAGCCCTCTAAGATCATCGAGTCCAACCATTAATCCAGCACTGCCAAGGCCACCACTAACCCATGTCCCCAGGTGCCACATCCACACAGCTTTTAAATCCCTCCAGGGATGGGGACTCCACCACTGCCCTAGGGCTGCTGTGCCAGGGCTGGACAGCCCTTTCCATTAAGAAATTTTCCATAAAATCCAACCTAAACCTCCCTTGGTGCAACTTGAGGCAGTTTCCTCTTGTTTCATTACTTTTTTACCTGGAAGGAGACCCCCACCTGGCTGCACCCTCCTGTCAGGGAGTTGTGGAGGGTGAGAAGATGCCCCCTGAGCCTCCTTTTCTCCATCTCCCTCATCTGTTCTCATCAGACTTGTGCTCCAGACCCTTCCCCAGCTTCCCACCAACAGCCACATCCGAAGGATTAAGGAGGATGATCTCATTCCCACACACATCCCACTGACAACAGAAGAAGAAAGCAAAGCACCCTCAAGGCTGGGCTGCCCTGCAAAGGACGGGGCTCTCTGCAGATACACCTTCAACGCTTAACAGGAAAACCGTGGCAGGACAACCCCGCCGGCTGCTGCAGTGGAAAAAAGTCATCAGCCAACAGCCTCTCACCAGTGCCTGTTTTTGTCGTTGGCTGCTGCAAACAGAGCTCAGCCGTGCCGGAGAACCGCCGCTGCCAAGTTTCACATGATTGTATCTAAACCATGCAATATTTTGGGGGGCTTTTTTGGGTATTTCCACTCAGGCAACCAAAGGATGAGCTAAAAGCTGTGGCCAGCCCGCAGCTGCAGGTACCAGCCTGGTAGGGAAGATGCGACAGTGCAGAATGCTTCTGACTAAGGTTTCAAGTCAGGAGGTCAGATTTGGGGCCCCTTGCACCACTCTTGGCCGATTTTCCCATTTCTCCCTGCCTCCAGCTGCTGCCATAACAGCTCCAGCCACAAATAGCCTGGCTCTGCCCACAATAACCACACGGCATTTTCAACTGTTGCTCTCCTCATTTTAATAAACACAATGAAAAGTGAGAAATCTGCGCTAGACAACTCCATCTATGTTTAGATCTTTATTATTTTTCCTCTGTAATATGCTGCCAGCAGAGAGATTTCTTGGGTCAGGTCAGCAGACAAAAGAAACAGAAATAGAAGCCGATTTTTCATGGCAAGCTGCCACGATCCTCTGGCTGAAGACTGTACAAAAGGCCTTGGTGTGGAGGATACGGGACACCTTCCTCTTTCACCCCCGCTTCAGCACAAACAGCTATAAATCTTCCAAAGCTGGCAAAGAAAATGGTAAAAGCACCACTATCCCCAGCCCCAGCTTGGAGTTATTTGCTTTTCCCCTTGCACAATGTGAGCTGGCACAACCTGGCCCCTCCGAGACCCCAGCCATCACTGACCTGTCCCAAAATACCAGATAGCCCAGAAAATGGGTTTTCAGTGCAAACAGAAAGCAGGTTGCCCTGAAACAAATTGAAAATGGTGTAGTCTAAGGGCCGAGGGTGTAATTACAGAACTCTGGAAAGCCTTATTGAGTAAAAGCAGCTGGTTTTCTGCTCAATTTTTAAAAAGATTCCCATCCTGCACACGTTGATAACGATAATTGCACTGGAGCCATTAATTCTGCTGCAGTTAAACATGTATTAATTTTCTTAAATTACAAACCTCAGCCTGGTTTAGCCTGAGGCAGCAATTTGTTCCAGGATAAAACCCACCATGAGAACCCCTTGGTTTGCAAGTGAGCTGCCTGGCTGGAAAACTCTCCTTTGCCTTTTGGAAAACAAAGGGACAACCAGAGCATGGTGTAAGTGCAGCCTGAGGGGCTCTTGCCCTGCTTAAACAGGTTCTTCGTGGCTGTTAGTGTCCCTGGGTGAAATAACATCTTACTTCTGGATTTTGACTTAAAACTGCAAAAATAAACGCTGACACCTTAACAACACCCAGCTGTTCTCTCGCAAAACCTTCGCCGCATCAAACAAGCCCTCATGGCGCTCGTGGACTGGAGCCACATCCCAAAACTGGGGAGATGGGTGTTGTCCTCCATCCTTGAGAGCTTCGCACTGCCCCATGGAGGACAGGATCCACCCTCGGAGCATCACAGCCAGGTTCCCAAATGCTGAGCTCCAGCTTTTGTGGGAGCAGCACACGGACACGTCCGGCACTTTGCAGCTCTGCGATGGCCCCGGGCTTTTTAAACGACTGCTGTGCTCCTCTGGTGACACAGAGTAAATTTTAATGACCACTCATAACCACAGAGAAGGGTGTAAAACCAAAACGCTGACACAACTTTAACTACGGCGACACAAATGTGCTGCTATAATATTTTTACAGTTCCTTTTTATACATAATGCATGATCCTTCTGCTCAAGTTTCCTCTGCGTTCTTTTCCCATGAAATAATTTACATTAATACATAATTTATTATGGCAAGTTGTAAAGCAATTAGGGGTTTCAATCAATTTTTCTTATCCTTTTTGGCAGATAAATTCTGTTTGGAATCTAACCCAAACATTTGTCTGCGCACAGGTGCGCATCCAATTCCCCTTTTTTTCCGTGTTGTTCACGTTGAATTTTGGTCTCACAGTCCCTGTGCACGTGGGAAAAGGCAGCCTGCATTTTCCACTGCCCCCTATTTATGTTCAGGAGATAATTTCTAAGTGTGGAACACATTTAATGCTTGTAATTAGCTGATGGCAGTGCCAGGGAGCTTTCCTCGTGCAGAAATAAGATGAAAATACGATGGGCAGAGCTGTGCTTCAACAGGAAATGAAAACAACAGCCCCAAAATCTACTCTGGAGATTAAACACACCTGTGGGCTGTGGGCTCCTCATGCCAACAGCCTGCATGGGGGAGGGAAATCCCCGACCTCGACAGTGAAACGTGCCCTGCTCTTCAATGGGATCCTCTGGAGAGGTATCCCTGCTCCAGCTACACCTCGTCCAAATTCCCTGAGCAGCTTTTTCTCTTTGCAGGGTGACTGTGTTTGAATGTGCACCAAGATACTCTACACTGATGGCCTTTCCAAAAAAAACCCCGAAATTCCAGAAAACCCTGATTCAGAAAGAGGAGGCATGCAAGCCTGGCAGGTGTTTTCAGGATGCAGTCAAGGGCCATCACCCCCATGAAGGGGTTCAAGGCTGGACTTGATGACCTTGGAGGTCTTGTCCAACTTTAATGATTCCATGAGCTGGGTTTTCTCCTGGTTTCTTGGCTTTCCTCTGTCACCCCAGGATGGTGAAAAGCCACTTCCAAGAAAGAGCTGTGCAACAGTGAGCCCAAGGCTGCAACCCTGCCCTGGCACGCTCGGAATGCTGGTGTTGCCAAATGTGGTGGAGGAGTGACGTGAGAGTGCCAGAGGACAGACAAGCCGACCTGTGTGCTCCATCCCTCACCCTGCTCTGCTGCAGCGCTCTGGGAGGACAAACTCTGAGAGAGCCCTCCAAGGGAAGATGGAAATGATGGCTGCTTTGAAAAGAGCGCTTCCCAGAGGATGAGTGCAGGATCAGTCCCCGGTGTGCTCAGAGCCATCCTCCTCCTCCTCCTCCATTTTACAATCAGGGCCGGGACTGGGATCCTGCATGCGCAAGCACCTTGTCACAGCCTCAATAAAACCCTGCCTGCAGCTTCCCTCAGAGATAATTTCTTGCTTACACAGAAAACAGGAGGTCACAGCAGTCAGCACACACCCACTGAGCTTCTCTTACTACGTCAGGTTGGACGGAGCTTGGAGATACCTGGTCTAGTGGAAGGTGTCCCTGCCATGGCAGGAGGTGGAACAAGATGGGCTTTAACGTCCCTTCCAATCCAAACCATTCTGGGATTCTAGTACTTTTGACTTCCTCTATTGGAATTTTGCCGTCTTTGGGTGGCTTGGAAAAGACATTCCGCTGTGCCAGGTTGCTCCAAGCCCCATCCAGACTGATCTTGAACATTTCCAGGGACAGGGCATCCACAGCTGCTCTAGGCAACCTGTGCCAGGCCCTCACCACCCTAATGCCCAAGTTTTCTAATATGCCACCTTTTTGTAGCACAGTCACTGATATTTTCACTGGGGACCTACCACAGAGACCGCTGATGAAGGAAAACAGAAAAATAGGAGGGAAAAAAACCCCAAAACTATCCATCAACAGGACAATTCTTACACTCCTGGGTGTTTCGAGGACCTATCAAGGAGAAGGGAAAGCAGAAGTCGCTAAATTTATAGTTTTAGGCATTTCATCTTTAATCTTCCTCCAGGCAAAGGGCTATATAAAGATAAACCCCAATCTTTTCAGCAATATTATCATTTCACTGGCAGAAATATTTCTTAAAAATCTAAAAACCAAAAGATTATTTAGGTCACCTTGAGAATTGGACCTAACCATGCATCATCCAATATATCAAGTGTTTAATAATGTTTACTCAATATTCTGGGTTTGGTTACAGTCTATAACCCATTTGCAGATTCTTGCAGTGTTTAGTACCTTACAAGAAAAGCTCAAAAAGGGTTTGGATGATGCTCTCCCTGGCAGAGGCTGGGCTTCCCTCTCCCCTGCTGCCCCATGGCCACGAGGTGCAGAAACAAGCTGCCTTCCTGCTCAAAGCTGCCCTCGCCCCAATGGCACCAGGAAGACTCTTTTCTAAGATCCTCTTTTGTTTAAAACCCCCCAAAAATCAGCCAACTTCCCTCCAAACCTCCAACACAGATAGGACTGTGAGTCTTTGCCTCGCATTGTCTGTGCTACCAGTCCAAACTTCACTGTGTTTATTTATCTCAGTGCTTTCCACCAACAGGGACTTGGCCCTTTGACCTGAAATATTCCCCCAGTTTTGCATTTCAATAGCAACTTTCCTAAAAGGTCAAGCAAGTTTTCATACTGGATTAGTCTGTGACCGTGGCCCACATTTGGGGACGTCAAGAAGAACGCAAAGGGAAGATGCCTAAAATGAAACCCAAGCCAAGAAATGCCCTCACACGAGGGAGGGAAGGATGGACTCCTCTTGACTGGGCATGACAGAGACCACTACAGGGCAAGCTGAGGTCAAGGAGGTGACGTTCAGCTCCCTCAGAAGGAGGATAATTTGGCAGCCATGAAGACCAGCACAGCAGCGCTACGAAAACGCAGAAGGCTTTGTAAAAGCCCTTAAAGACAAGCTGATTCTCAATCAGGCAGAGACTCTGCTTATCTGTTGAAGAGCCTGCCAGTGCCACAGTGCAAGACAAAACCATCTGATTTGGGTTCTTTGTTCCTCACTCATGTTTGAAAGGCAGGAGAGAGGGAACTGGCTGCCTCTGTCCCTTCTTGACTTTGAAGCTTGTGATTTTCACCTGAAAAACCCACAGATGCTCTCCATCTCCCCACACTCCCAATGACTGGAGCTATCAGAGAGCTTGGGAGACATCTCCTGTCGGAGCATGTGCCCGGCTCTCATTAACGCTAATGAGAGTTGTGTCCATGAAGAAAAGGGGCAACCTCTTTGTCTGGGAAGGATTGGCTTTCACAGCAAGGAGCTTGGCTCAGACTTGACCTACAATTTTAATTGGGTTTTGAGGCCTCGCCCAGTGAGTGGCTCCCCGCTATGAACGCCAAAGAGCACAACACAACAGCACATCCTCTGGTGCTATCAGTTTTTCAGGATCATCAGCCAAGGCACCAATCCTCCACCCATTTTTGTGGCTGTTCAGCACAAAAATGGATAGCAAGCTCTGACATAAAAGATAGCAAATATATTATATCATGGTTACTGTCAACAGCAAAAATTAGACATTTTCCTTATTGTTTGAGGTCTGTCCAATCACTTTGTGCCAGGTGGTAGAACATCTTAGTGATAATGCTGTTATTTATTGCTTGCATCATGCAAACAGTCAAGAACTGCAGTCATGGGCTGGATACTCAAACACAACCTCAGACCCCAAATGTTTATAATCTCAGCTGTAAGAGTAACTCTAAAAATAAGCATATGTGTCAAAGGGGAGGGGAAAGGAGATAAGCAATTCCCTCAGCAATGGCATCAGGGCACAGCAACCACCTCTGGGAAGGAGAGTGGCACAGGTGTGGTGGGGCGGGTGCCCCTTGATGCCTGCTGTGGGGGCCCACCCCAGAATCTTCAGGGGAGTGGTCTTGGAGACATCCAGAAGTCAGGACATGTTCCCACCCATGGCTATGAGGAAGTGGGAGCGGAGGCGGAGGAAACACGGAGAGAAGTTTCTGTTACTTACCCATCACGCCACAAGAGAAGAGGGTAGGTCCTTGACTCATCTTTGGAGTGTGCTGCAAACAACCAGAAAAACTATTCACTTCTCGCAGACTCGACCTGGGCACCAGACACCGCCCTGCCTCCAGCCTGGGCAAAGCACCCGGCGCGGAGGAGAGCCTTCCACGGCCCCGTTCCGGCAGGGACTGGGGGACAGACCCAGTCACCCTTCCTCAATGAAATCAGCTTTAATTAAACGCTGTGCAGAGTCCTTGTCAAGGCCTGAGCTTGCAGATCAAGGGTCCTGCAGCCAGTCCTTACCTCATGGAAGAGCTGCAGTGAGGTCCCCATCCCCAGGACCCCAAGAAAACTAAAATGGGAGCTGCAATCCAGCAGTAATCCTGGACTGGGCAAGAAAGCAGCAAAAGTGGTATCTTGAACCTCATCCAAGCCCATTAAGGCCTCCTCATCTAGGTACAAAGCAGCTATTTAGCTTTTTTAAGCATATAATGTGTTTCTAAGGCAAGGTATCCTCACCTCAGCACTTTTGGGGAGTCTGCGCTCAGATTGTGCTGATTTGCACTAAAAATAAGGGGAAATACCACTGTATGGATACAAAATAATCCTGGTTGCTTTTTACACTTTTTTTCCCAAGAATTTTCCTCCTGACAGTGTAAGAGACACCATCAGACTTCTAAAAATGAGCATGGATGGGTTCACATATAATAAATCAATATGTTATCCACAGCTGCATGCCATTTCAGCTATGTCTGCAAAAACACACTTTCATATTAATTGTTCCTTTTTTATCCCTAAAAATATCCATATTCTGGCTTCTGAAGTGTCTATCCTGGCAAAACCATCCCATCTGACTGAGGCTTTTCATCATCTGAGGGAAGCACCAGCACGGCCCCCACGTTCATCTGCACTGCCATAATTGTGTTTTATCTGGCATTAGGCCACTGCACTCACACCTTCCCTCCTGATCCATGTTTTACACGTTGCCTGCTCACGTAACTATGGAATCTCGGAACGGTTTGGGTTGGAAAGGACCTTAAAGACATCCAGTTCCACCCGGGCAGGGACACCTTCCACTATTCCAGGTTGCTCCAAGCCCCAGCCAACATGACCGTGGACATTTCCAGGGATGGGGCAGCCACAGTTTCTCTGTGCCAGCATCTCCAGTGCATAATGAGGACAATAATAATAATAACAATAATGTACCAAATGATGGCACCTAAGCAATCCAATAAAGGATCCCACTTCGTATACAGAATGCTGGAAATACTGACTATAGAGGGATAGGGAAGCATAAAACACCGACAGGGTGTAGATGTGGAGAAGATAAATAAGGGTCAGTAACCTTTGGAGCATGTGCCACTTTTCTAGGCAAAGTAGGGAATATCTCCATCTGTCAAGCCCCAGCTTATGATCCATCAGCAGAATTAATCAGGAGGCAGAGGGGACAGGAAATTGTCTCCAAGGAGCAGCCAAAATGGAGCAAAGATGGAAGCGAGACAAGCCCCAGAGAAGGCAGGAGCTGTGCCAGTACACATCTGTGTGCCAGCCCCAGAGAGCAGACACTGTCTGCAAATGCAGGAGGGAGAGGAATCTGACATGTGTCCCATATCGAGTATAGTCACCATTTTGTAAGAATTTTGTCTTTATACCAAACTGGGAGCTGAACCAAAGGAGCCCATTGGCTGTTGGCAGGTGATACTGCCCCAGTGCTCAGACATTTATTTCCTTCGGGTTTCAATTTTTGGCCTTCCCCACGAAGTCAACAGAAAAACTCTTGCTTTCTTTAGTGGATCAGCCTTCTTGTGATTGTCTGCCCCAATTTAACAGTCCAGGCAACCCAGCAATTCACCTTGTGCACCCAGGACTATCCCTGCACTCTTGACCCAGCCCCAGAGCCGCGGGAAGCACTTGGCAAACACGCGAGGGCAAAGTTTTGTGTTACAGCTCTGCATCTCCACCACCTGCCATGAGACACCCCGAGAAGCCAGCCCTTCTCTTAGGAGTAGAAGAAATTACTCTCATCTGCCTCTCTGCAGCTAGTTCCCCTTCACCAGCCCCCCACACTTCCCAGGGCACAGCTGGCAGTGAATGTTCAGGCTTCCCCCTTCCCACCCCGAGCAGCAGCCACGGGAGATGCTGCCTTCCCAGCAGGAGCTAACTCTACAGCAAGGGTATTCTTTTAATGTATCAATATCCTTCCCAAATTTCACCCTTTTAAGGCAGGATTTGCCTCTGCCTCTGGCTTGCTCACCTTCTCCTCTGCCGTTCGCTGCCAGGGCAGCCTGCCTTCACCTCGGCACACTGTGCTATCTGCCTGGGGAGCCCAGCTGGACAGTTTGTCATCCTCAGCAGACTCAGGCATTTCTATTTCTCTCATGTTCGGAATGCCCATGTACGGCTCATCCTGCCAGATGCTTCCTGCTGTGTTCCTGCACGCCCCTATCTGAGACTCTCAGTGCACCCTGCCTTTCGGTCGCGTTTCTTCTCAGACCATGCCCATCTCTCCAGGAGCACAGAGGGGCAAACGTCCACAACCAGCCTTGCTCTGATGGCTCTCCATCACCCTGCACCTCTTCCTCATTTGCTCTGACCCTGCCTCCAGCTGTGTTGCCTCTTATTTCCCCTACCATAGGTACACTCGCCCCTCACAGCATCCTTTAGTCTGCCTGCTGACCGTCACTTGTTTTTTAGTTGTTGCCTGTTCATTCAGCATGATGGATTTGCACCAGGCTCCCAGAGAAATTAAGTACCAGAGCACTGCCCTTCACCATCTCCCACTTAATCCTGCTTCCCACTTGCTCATCCTCCTATTAATGATGAGCATCTGTTCGCTGTCGGTGAAGCAACTTCTCACCTGTGTTATTCACAGCACTGATTTGATTTTTTTGTATTGTTTATCCCATTGGATGCTTGCTGAAATCCACATATGCAAAAGCCACAGCACTCCAATCATTTACTAATCGCCTGCTCCTTGGATATTAATGCAGCTTGGTAGAATTCAGTGCTACAAACCATCTAAAGATCCATCCCTGCAGGACAGAAAACCCTTATTACAAAGCTACAGCAAAGTTCTTGGCAGTGAAACAGTTTTGAACAGAGATTTCACAAAGCTTACCAGCTCAGTCCTGCATGTTACGGAGTCAGCACCTTTGTTCTCCCGAGTTTTGGTTAAGATCATCACCATGGTAATGCAGTCCTGCCTCGGAGTCCATCAGGGTACAGGCAAAGGGTGCTGGCAGCTGGGGGCTGGCAAAGCTCCTCTTTCAGTCCATGTTCCCCCAGGAGAGGCTGGGCCCTGCCGGCTCCTCGGGGGATGTGCAGGGACAGCCTCGGAGCCTGGAGAATTCCCTGCACAGAGGAGAGAGAGCAACAGCTTTAGGGGACTTGCCTGGAGGGTGGATGCACTGGGCAAGGGGCAAGCACTGCCCAAAAACCACCCTGACGGTGGTTGCTTGAGGGATGTGTTTATTTTAGGATCTTAAACATTGTTGGTGTCCCTCTGCTCGCCATCAGCACAGAGGTGTTTCACAGGATGGGGCAGTCACAGGAGCTGTTGGAAGCACACAAGGTACACGAGGTGATCCACAGGGACACAAGTATTTCAGTCAAATCAATAAAGTTTCCTCTGAATTCTCCATTCGAAAAGGGGACTCACATCCCCTATCCTGAAGACACCAAGACTTTGAAAGAAGAGCTCATTAAAGCTCCGGGGTTGATCTCACAGAAGCCCTTGCCCCCAGACCAGCTGGGAACAGATGTCCAGCAGAAAGAGCCTCTCCAGCATCATTACGGCTGAAATCCCCTGGATGCCCCTATCCCACCCCAGTTACTCCATGATCCCCAATCTATGAAGAGCCCTTTAGGGAAAAAAGCAAGGCAAAAAGTTGCCTGCAGGGAAGGAGAGACAGCTCCTTGCCCTGAAATCCTAAGAGTCACACCATGCCTCTTGATCCTTACCTATTTCTTAGGTAGTTTTAGGTAAGAAAAGCTAAGGCTGGACAACAAGGAGCCTCCTGAAACACAAATTGCAAGCCAGGCTCATACAGCACTGCCCAGCCCTGACCATGAGCCCTGCTTCACCTTCTGGCATCCTCCCCAACAGACTTATTCCCTTGTAAAGCAGACAGATTGCAACTCAAATCTGATTACCGAAATCAGCGTTTTCCCCAAATCACTCCCCTAATCCTGTTTCGCTATTTTGCTGCTTTGCAGTTAATGCGAACAACCAAACCCACCATTTGTACAATCCAAAGAGCATAAAACACTGATCTTGTACCATCCAGTCAAAGCCAATTGTGATATTTAGGGATAACAGATGAAAATATTCTGCTAAGTATTAACCCTTATTCTGAACTGATGTGGCTGCTCTTCCCAGATCCTAAATCATCCTGTCCGTGTTTACTTGGATTAGAGTTCGCAGTGGTGTTGAGAGCAGCTCATTTAAAGGCCAGCTGGCTGGTAAAGAAAAATCACCTTCTATTATTTTATGAGGACAAAGTTCATCCAGAGTGCAAAGCCAAGATTGGGAATCAATACATTTTCCAAAGATTTACTGTTCCCAAGGGCGCCTGGTACAGTCTCCAGCTTTCTACGGGATATTGGTGGACTCATAATTTACAGTTTACTGGTAACGTCATCATAAACCTCTGGGCAACCCAGTGACCAAATGAAAACTGTCAAATAGAAAAGTAAACATTTCAGAGTGTCAAAATGACACATAATTTGTGAGCAGGGTTAGGTGGGATATTGAGACGGAATTGTTCCCTGGGAGGGTGGGGAGGCCCTGGCACAGGGTGCCCAGAGAAGCTGGGGCTGCCCCTGGATCCCTGGAAGTGTCCAAGACCAGGCTGGACAGGGCTTGGAACAACCTGGTTTAGTGGAAGATGTCCACGGCAGGGGCTGGAATGAGATGGTCTTTAAGGTGCATTCCAAACTGCACCATTCTGTGATTCTGTGATTCCTACCTGTCTCAATCTAAGCTGTCCCTGATCCTGGCAGAGAGAGGGGTTCTTGCTGCAGTGACAAACTCTGTGCTGGGAGGACACCGGGGCCACTCTCGGCACAAAGATCAAACAAGGGTTCAGAGCAGGATGAAAGCAGCTAAGCACAGTTCCTCGTTCGCCAGGTGTGATTTCTTCAGCAATAATTACCCTTCCCTAAGGTGATGGTTAATGCTGCAGCAGCAGACTCGGATACACACCCAGGCAGGAGCAGCAGCAAGTACAGGCAGAGGCTCCCTGCCCTGGCCGGTCGGGATGCAGCACACAGCATCACACCTCCCCTCTCCCTGCTCCTGTGCATGCCCTGCAATCAACCCAACCCTAATGACAGCCAAGGCAGCAAGCTGCTGCCAAGCTGGCAGCCAGCACCACCACCACCCCCAAACGTCGGGGCCGAGGCGCGCTTGCAGGTATCAGCAATTTTAACCAAGGCTTGGTTGGGCTTTGGAACCATCCCCATGGAGAAACTGCAATAAAAAGGGAAACTTTCCAGTGAAACGTGATCTCTGGCTCCCCATCCTGCCTCACTGGGCTCCTGACGCACGGTCCTGCCCTGTCACATCCTCTGCATGCAAACAAGTGCCATGGGACACAAACTGCAGAGCCAGGATGGACCCTATTGATGCTGAGGAGGAAACCACTGTGTATTTATAGACTGGACGCTTTCACACACACATATGCTAATAAAAAGATACTCCTCAGGGACCATTAATTACTTTAAGAAATGTATTTCCTCATTTAAAATCAGATAAAGGAACTATCTTCATCATGATGTCAAGGTTAAGTTTAGACTCGAGCCACGGCCACTGGGATTGACACAATCTCCTGAGGTGTATGAAGTGCCCACGAGAAGCTCTAGTGCACAGAAACTCCCAAATTTTAGCAAACCCTGCTTTTTACATGGTTCAAAACACAGACCAAGCAGAAGCCTCATGTGATCTCTGCAGCGGCAGAGGTGGGAAGAGGTTTCCCTCAGAGCTGCTTTCTGGACAGTATTGGAGCTATGGAGCGTTGAGCTTGGAAAAAAATTAAGTCAGATGATCCAACTCTCATCCACAGGCTCCAAAGGTAAACTCTGGGGAACAAACATGCTCTTCGTAAGGGACAAAGCACAGAGCACAGCCCTAGAGCTGCTCAGGGGGGATAAACAGCCCTTCCCTGCAGGGAGGTCCCTCACACGACTGGTGTCACCACAGCAGGCTCCAAGCACCGCTCACAGCCGTGCCCTGCTCACCTGCTACGCTGGACTGCATGGAAAAGACCTCGGGATTCAGCAAACTGTCTGCCAGATGCTCTGCCATGGCTGGAGGGAGCACGAACAGTGGCCACTATCACACCCCATGTAAATTATGAAAAATTTCCTCACAGAAAGGGTTGCCAAGCCTGGAGTTCCCATCTCTGGAGGGACTTAAAAGCCCTGTGGATGTGGCACTTGGGGACACGTGTTAGCGGTGGCCTTGCCCGTGCTGGGGAAACAGTTGGAATCCATGATCTTCGAGGTGTTTTCCAACCTTACCAACTCCATGATTCCACGGTCTGAACCCCAGAAACACTCCTTGTGAAGATGACTGAGGACCAGCATCACACAGATTTCCACTCGCTGTGGGATCACCACCCTCTGCACAGAAAACATTCAACCCCTGTCCAGCTCAATAATCCATCTCCAGCCACACACACTGACATAAAACCTATTTACAGTGGAAAGGGCACACGGGAACCAGGAGCTGGAGCTGTACTTTGCATACTGATACACCTTGTAAGCAGAGCAGTGCGAATTCTCTCAGAATATAAACCACCTGCCCCTGCTGAATTTTTAATGCTGATCAAAGTCTCCAGTGAAGAAGCCACGACCCAAGCAGGACCCCACTCCCTACCCCTGCCCCAGCACCACTCCCTGTGCTGCTCTTGAAGAAAATGGCTGAGCAAGGAGCCACTGTGATTCCTGGAGTTTATTCAATGCAGGTTAGACCCACATGTCTGAAGAACCAAACCAAATCCCTCTGGGCCAAACTCTGAGCATGATTCTAGGGCTTCATCACCCTCCCGCTCTCACCAGTGGAACAGAAATTCCCTCCACTATGCACATCTTGATTTCTCCGTGCAGTCAGGCAACTGTGGGGACCAGGCACAGCACAGCTGGTCACCCCCTCCCAAACACTACAGGGGGCTACAAAGAATTTGGGGAAATAGCCAAAACTGGTGACTGTAATTGAAAATTGTGGGGTTTAAGGCTTTCTGCGAGCATAACACGGCAATATTCACCCAAACTAAAATCATGCCTCTCTCCCCATCCTTCCGCTTCTTAGAAGTGATTTGTGGCTACACTGAATCTCCTCATGGCACAGCCTGTCTCACCCTCAGGGCTTTGGACAATGCCAAGGAGTACATCTCCAATTTCTTGATTTATTGTGTTATGAATTTGGAAAAAATCCATGAAGTCTATCATTTGCATATAGCTAAGTCTGGGTTTATTTCCTCACTCAGGCAATAATTTTCCTGCTGCAGCAGGGCTGAGCCGGCTCAGCTCTGGGCAGTTTGTTCCCCTTGCTTGAGCACTATTCTACGTCATTAGAGAATATTGAGTTTATTTATGGGGTAAAACCTCCAATAAACATGAAAAGATGCCATTCAAGGCCCGAGAAGAAGTCTTTACACTCTGGAAATGCCCCATGCACTAGTCCTGAGCAAACAGGATCCTGAGTCAGCGCACGTGACTTTCAAAGGATGAAATTTCCACGAAGGCAGCCGCTTCAGGACTGTCCCCTGAGACTCTGTCAAGGGGAAAGAGCTGCCCCAGGCTGCCCAGCCTTGGGAGGAGAAAGGCTGCAGCCCTGCCCATCTCACTCTGAGCCTGCAGTCAGTTCCTCCTGCTCCACAGGGTCCTCCTCGGCTGCTGAGAGGGCAAACACCATCCAGCAGACCACGGCTCTCACACCATGTTCCCTTCCTGCCCAGCTCCTGCCTGGCAAAGACTTGTGCTGCCCCGTGCTCCAGGTACTCAGAGACTACAGCCAAAGAAAAGGAATAAGGAAATGTCTTCCTCTGCCTCCTGCTTGCATCCAGACTAGACTTTTCCAGGGCTAACAAGACAAAGACACACTTTCAGCACTAATTCATAAGTAAAGGACTTGCCTGCACGTAACATAGCAAAAGGGGAAGCAGTGTCTGAGGTGAGCGTGGCTCCATGGGTCTGCACAGCTTCAAGAACCACATCACCTCAGTGCTTACGACCAACAGCCTCACAGAGGAGCACAGGTTCTCACCAACACAGCCCAGACCTCACCTGTCCTGCCAGTGCAGGACAGCCTGGATGGAGCCACGCCTACAGCCACACTAGTAAATCCACAGCCAGAAGGAGCTCGAGGTCTCACATGACAGCACCCATCCCACAGGGCCACGTTAGGAACCAAAAATGCCATGTGCAGCCACCAGCATGGCCATGTGCAGCCTGGCTCGTGGAGCCTGAGATTAACCCTCGCTACCAGGCACAACAGACATACCAGCATCCTGCCCACAACCATAAATGAATTACTGAGCAAATAAAACTCTCTTATTTCAATCCGATCCCCTGCTCC
This sequence comes from Callaeas wilsoni, assembly GCA_013398955.1. Lineage (NCBI taxonomy): Eukaryota > Metazoa > Chordata > Aves > Passeriformes > Callaeidae > Callaeas > Callaeas wilsoni. The sequence goes on from VWPU01009502.1 coordinate 111,488, forward strand.
ACACGCCTGGGTACTGCCTCAGCCTGACACCAAAGTCACACAAGGCAGCAGGTCCCCAGCACTCCAAGCCCCAAACCACAGATCCAAGCACCCCCAATCTCTAGGGAGAGCCTCAAGTCCAAGCTCATGCCCAGATCTACGTGCTTGGGTTGAACCTCAACTGCAGGCAAGCTCTCACAGAAAAAGGAATAAGAGGAATTAAGGAAAATTACACACCATCTACTTGAGTAAAAGGTTTATTGCCCCCGTGCTCTTAGGGAGTAGGAGTGGCAGGGGAATGAGTGCCGTACACACCAGCAGCGGAAGGACTGAAAGGACAGGGCAGGGGCAGAGGTGCTTTGTCTCAACATCTTTAGCTCGAAGGAAATGGTGCTGGCAGTGACTTTGCCTTTTCCTCCCTGGCAACTGAAAAGGAAAAGAAGAAAGCAAAATTAGTCATTGCAAAACAGCAACCAGCAAGAGAGAGGGGCAAGCGAGGAGCCGTGGGAAGTGACAGGACAAGGGGGAATGGCTTCAAACTGAAAGAGAATAGGTTTGGATTAGATATTAGGACAAAATTCTTCCCTGTGAGGGTGGTGAGGCCCTGGCACAGGTTACCCAGAGAAGTTGTGGCTGCCCCATCCCTGGAAGTGTGGGCCATGCAGACGGAGCCTACAGCGTGATCCCAGACCCAATGGCCACAAAGATGACACGTTTTCATTGAGCAAACCTGTAATCATTGCCTATTCCACTCATTAGGGGACTGCTTCTAACTTTGAGCAGTATTTCCAAAGAAGAGTGGAAACACTGGACCAAGAGTTGTCTCTGGAGAAGAGCAGCTGAAGCAGCAGCAGCGGTCCAGCCTGATGGTCCAACAAACCATCTCACCTTTCTGCGGGTTTCCCCCGCCGCCCCAGTCGTGAGATTTATTACAAGAATTTGCAGTGGCCTGTGAGACACTGTGAGTGTTGGCCACACTCCCAAAAGCTGAGGAATTGCTGAATTGAGAATTGCTTTGGCTGCTTAATCTCAACAACTAGGGATGCTGAACAAGGCAGCAGGGTCTGGGTTTACTTTTAATTACGGCTCAGAGCATGCCGCTCTAGTAAACAGACACAAAAAAACAATTCTTGTTTCTTCCTTATATTCTTTTCCCATATACAGCCGGAGATGTCTGAGCTGGAGACAGTAAATGTCCCCACCACACTGCTTTTACTGACTCACTTCTCAAGCATAAACAACTTCAAATAGCACACGAACCCCTTGGAATACCTGCCTCTGCGAAACAACATCCATCTGCTTACAGACACACAATAATGCTCTTAGGGTTAGAATCACTAAATGGTTTGGGTTGGAAGGGACCTTAAATCTCATCTCATTCCAAACCCCTGCCGTGGGCAGGGATGCCTTCCACTAAACCAAGGTGCTCCAAGCCCCGTCCAACCTGGCCTCGGACACCGCCAGGGATCCAGGGGCAGCCACAGCTTCTCTGGGCACCCTGTGCCAGGGTCTCCCCACCTTCAGTTAGGGGTTCTCAGCCAGCCCAGGCTTCCTTGCTGGCTCCAGAGCTCTCAGGGTCCCTGTGAGAAGCAAATCCTGGAGATGCAAAGCAAGTTCAGTGCTGCAGCACCGACCGTAACGCTGCTGCTCGTCAGTGACCACCAAAAATCCACCCAGATGAAGCAGGAGCAAGGTCTGGGACATCTGACTGTGTAATTGGGGAGAACTTGCCAAGAGCCACAACACCATCACTGCTGTCCGAGCCGATTTGGATGCCGCTTGTAAGTCAGATTTCTCCTTTCTGCAAGGCTGAGATGGAGAACAGGTAGAGGCTGACAGCCCCTATGGACAGGCCTGGATCTAAAGCAGGAAAATACTGGATGTGTGGATCAATTGCCATACTCCACATTATCTTCTACCACCGTAAGACTACAGAACCCTCACGTGAAGCCTAGCAAAACGATCACTTAGAACCTTCCAAAAACTGAAATTATCTCCCTGAACTCAGCAGGCAGGATTAAAGGAATTTCAGATGCTTTCAGTGGACAGTGTCTGTGCCCACACAGGGTGACACACGTGCCTGCTGTCATCTGCACACCCCACACTGTTTGCATTAGACCAAAGTACTTTGGCTCTTGGGCAGGCTCGGAGGGTTCATTCCTCAGCTGAGGAACAGCTTTCAAAGAGCTCCTGGGCTCCTGAAAGACGAACCTGGAGCCTCTACTAATCCTCCTAGCGACCGAAAGGCACTTTTCCCTGCTGTTTGTCCATCCGTTGCCATCAACAAGGAGAAGGCACAGTGGAGAGAAGGAAGGAGCCCTCCGGGGCCAGGAAACCTTTGCCCACACTGCCACCTCCGTCTCTCCGTAAATTTCCGAGCCCTGCATCTTCCATAAATCTCTTTAACGAACGAGCAGCCAAACATCTGTGAGTTGTCTGAATTAGCGTGAATTTGGCAGACTGAACAGCAAACTCGCATCGCCCCGCAGCCTTCACATTTCTTGTTTTCCTCGGGTTCATTAAATACACAACAATCTGTTACCAGAAGACGGTTCCTACGTGCAGGGGCTGCCAAGGAGCCGGGTTTGATAGCTCTGGTGGAGATGGGGGAATGTGTGACGAGCAGAGGGGGGCTCTTCCTGGAGCAGCAGGGCAAGGAGGGGATGGGCTGCACCCACCCTGCCTCCCCCAGCCACCACCCACCACATGGCAAAGGTCATCTCCGATGCCAGAGACACCCTGGTGCAGCCAGAGCTGGAGGTGGTTTTGGGCAGCTTCGAGGGGAACAGAGCAGAGTGTGGGACCAGCAGAGGGAGATGCCTCCAACAGCCAAGGATGTCATCTCGCAGCACCATCCCAGCTGGGATGACTGTGCCGCATCCAGAGGGAGAAACCGGGCTCTGCCAGGGTTATTCACTCCTGTGAGCAGAGCCCTGGGCACGGGGCACCCCTAATCCTGGGGAAACTGGGGGCTTCCCACTGCTGCTGGGCAGCACGAGGCCCAGGCATGCAGTGAAGGCACTGCCAACACCCAGCCACAGGCAGACGGGGCTGATGCTGTGATGGGGAACAGGAGGCTTTGCCTTCCCTCAAAGGAAGTCTTTTGCTATGAGGGAAAAGTCAAAGCAAACACCCACTCACCGTGTTTACCCGTCTAAATCAAAGCCAAAGCAGCACTGAAACGTGCCCGACAGCATTTCCACAGAGTCATTCATTGAGAGTTTGGACTTGGCTTTTAGCTGCTGTTTTTAATATCACAGGGAGACGCTTGCAAGGCTGGAATAATACGGAATCTGTTGCTGTAACACCCTCTCGTCTCCTGCGAGGTGTCAGCAGCACGTAGAGCCCAAACCTTCTGCAGGTTTGGCTCCATCAGGGCAGCAGCGAGATGCTTCCCATGGGGAACAGCTCCAGCAAATCCGAGGTACCACTGCCCCAAAGCAAGGTAACTCGCCAGGGGATTGTCCAGACAGAGAAGTAATACCCACGGAGGACAATCTTCCCAAAACTGGGATGCTTTCTGCCTGGAGATGCCCCTGATTCCCATGGAGTAAGGCAGGATGAGCTCCACTGTAGATTAGCAGCCATAAAAGCCCAGATTTTGCAGCCCGTCTAGGAGGTGAGGAAAATTTTTTAAAAAGTAAGTGGAAATGCAAACAGCCCCTGGTTTTATTCGGGCTGGCAGGAACACAGTCCTGCCCTGCGTTCCTCGAGCTCATTTATGACAGCGTGAACATGCAGGAGTAAAGGAGTACCACAAAGCAAGGTACCCCGCCAGGGGATTGCCCAGACAGAGAAGTAATAGTTCTCTGGGACAATTTTCCCAAAACTAGGATGCTTTCTGCCTGGAGATGCCCCTGATTCCCATGGAGTAAGGCAGGATGAGCTCCACTGTAGATTAGCAGCCATAAAAGCCCAGATTTTGCAGCCCGTCTAGGAGGTGAGGAAAATTTTTTAAAAAGTAAGTGGAAATGCAAACAGCCCCTGGTTTTATTCGGGCTGGCAGGAACACAGTCCTGCCCTGCGTTCCTCGAGCTCATTTATGACAGCGTGAACATGCAGGAGTAAAGGGGAAAAAAAAATTAAAAATCTGCATTTTCCACCCCACAGGTCTCCATGTCCAGACAGTCTCTATATATCCCTCTTTCTCCCATGCCACAGGTGAAAATCAGGAGAGAAACAGATTCTCCTGTGGCACGGAAAGGGGAAGCCCAAGGGAGAGAGGGGTTGGCCCCGGCAGCAGCGTGGTGTGAACCACAAAGCCCACTCCTGAAACGGCATCCCGAGGAGAGCTGACCTAAATGCTGCATCCCATCCCGGCTCCAAAGCTGCCAGGAACGGAATCACGCCAGGTATTTTGTCAGTGCACAAACATGAATGATTGCCCAGGAGAAATAGGGCAGCAAAAACGTCCACCTTCATCACATGGAAAAAACAGGTATCAACTCGCAACCCTAATGAGCGAAGGAATTAATGAATCCTGAAATTTGTAAACCATTAGGAAGTCCCTAAAATAATGCCAACACCTCAAATGAATGAGGCAGCGAGTTAAACATCAGGTTCTGTCAGGAAACATGATACAGGGTTTTTTGTAGACATTAAGGACACCAAGAAGTCCCACTGACAACACCAGAAGGAATGGTGGAAACATTAGTCAGGATACAGAAAAGGAAGAAATAGACAACATAAACATTACTGTCCTAAGCAGAAAGGAAAACAACAGAGTCACATTTGTCAGGAGTAACCTGGGATGATGTTAAACAGCAGGCACTAAATATAGATCTTCCTTAAACAACAGCTTCAAATAAATTTACACCTTCAATTTTATAAGATCATGCCAAAAAGTCTTCTCAGCCATCACCACCGATGGTCCCTGAGGACGGGCACAAGCCAGCCTGGTAAATGTGGAGGGTGAGACCTCGAGCCCAGCAAGGCTCTGGTTTCAGTGCAAGGTCAGGGAGTCAGGAATCACAATCACAACACCAAGGAAAGAGCTCTCCCCTCACCTGAAGTCCTCGTGCAGGTGAAAGGGAGGGTTGGTATAACACACGCCATTAAAGTGCACAGAAGTGGATGACAGCTACTGATAACACTTCACTGGCACATCTCAACCAGACCTGCAAGTAACTGGTGACACTGGCTGCAACACAAACTACACTGCCACCCTATGCCATGCAGTATTTCTGGCAGTAATTGGGAAGGAAACAGGAAAACCAGTGCTGTGCAAAGGGCTAAATACAGAGAACAACGTGGTGATACAGAACGCAGAGAAGCGACCAGCACAGCTGGTTACAGAGATGTTAAGATACACCTTAAAAAACTAAATTGCTTAAAAGCCACTCACCTCAAAGGCAGAGGCATGTCCCCAGGCTCCTGCATGGTGCAGTAGGTTACCCAGGCATGCAGGGATATGTCCTCAGGCTGGATAAATTTGTGGTCTCCAGGAGCAGAAGGGAAGGTAGAGCCTCTGTGCTCTGCACTCCACGACCTCTGCAGGCACCTGGAGCCTCCTCCCACCTCTGACCAAGGTCTGGAGGGGACCTGAGGAGGAACTGGGGGGCTTCGAGACACAGGTACAGCACAAGACTGGGGGAACGTGGAGTGGTAACAGCTGAGGATGACCTGGCTGCCTCAGAGAGGGCAGGAGAAGCCGAGCAGGTCCCTCAGAGGGAGCAGACCGGCAGTGGGACACCTCCCGGCGCGGTGGGAAGCTGGAGCCACGCAGATCCAGAGCAGGGGCAAAGGGCAATTTTTTCCTGAACAATACAGGCAATAACCATTGCAATAAACTACAGAACAACAAATGACTGCAGGGGGCTCTCAGCCAGTGCTACAGCTTTATCTCTGCACTGGGGGCCTTTCTAAAAGACACTGAATCATAGAATCATTAGGTTGGAAAAGACCTTTAAGATCATCGAGTCCACGCTCCAGCAAGAATTATCTCAGAAAATTACTAAAAATGGTGATACACGGAGCAGTCCCAGGAGCAGGGCTCTCCTGGCTTGCTGCCCTACACCCTGAGTGAGCTGTTGCCCCCTGTGCCCAGCAGCCCCCAGGTCCCAGGGTGGGATGAGCAGGGATCAGGAGGGGGGACTGACAGAGCAGCTCCTCCTCAGGCTGGCCTGGCTCTTGTGCAGCTCCTCTTGAAGCTGCCACCTTTATGGTGCATCGTGGGGTTCACAAGACAGGCACAGTGAGGGCATCGACAGCACAATCCATCACACCGCAGGGCTCGAACTTTTTCTTTAAACGAAGTTTCAAATATGTAAATCTGAAACCTCCACGAGAAAAGCAATTTCTACCAACAACACAAACCATGCGCAACCGAAAATGTGGGTGAGAGTTTCTAAATGAAACATCTACGTTTTGGCAATGTACCCGTTCATTAACCATGATGCTTCCGCTCTGAGAAATATCATCCATTGCACTGCATGTCGTTTATAACACAACGACAGTCCAATAATCACAGAATGGCCTGGGCTGGAAGGGACCTTAAGGAGCATCTCGTTCTACCCCCTGCCATGGGCAGGGGCACCTTCCACTATCCCAGATTGCTCCAAGCCCTGTCCAACCTGTCCTTGAACTCTTCCAGGGATGGGGCAGCCACACCTTTCCTGGGCAATCTGTTTTTCTGAGTTAACAGAGAGGCTACAAAACCAAAAGTGAATATTTGTAATGCTTTCTGTATCTTTATAATTATAATGGCTCTTCAGCTTTGGCACACAATTAGTTCATACTATTAAAACTTCTCCTTCCAAAAATATTATACAATATTCATTTGTACCAGCTAGGACAAAAAAACCCCAAAGCACATGGTAACAGGGATAATAATATATACACTTAAGTACTTTCATAGCATTGACAACTATTACCCAGCACACCACAAGGCCGTTCTCAGCAAGGTTAAGGCAAGCACAGAAACACAAAAATCAGTTATTGTGACTTTCCCACATCACTTGAAACAAGAAAAGGCCAGCTCCACCTGGCCTAACTGTGCTGCCAGGCTGTCCTAACCAGAGAAGACCAGTTGCGTGCATTAATTCCTTTTCGTCATAATTAACATTTCCCAGTGGTGCAGAATAGTGATGACGGCACTTGTACAACTGGGGCAGAAGAGCACGAAGACTTGTCTGGGGTCACTGCAAGAGTCATCACAGGGTAAAGGACAAAAAAAAAAATCTTAAATGCAAGTAAGTAACACACTTTAATTCATCCCCTTGGCTTTAGGAGCAGGATGGGGGGGTGAGTCTCTTGACCCCCTGGTCCAGACCAGTCGCTGAGACCAAAGGCAGTCACTGATGCACCTCGGCAGCCACATCGTTCTGCACCACCACCTCCCCAAGCCCTGCTTCTCCTCAGCCATCCAGAGGACTCCTGGTCCTTCCTTTCAGGGGCTGGTTTTGAGGAGCGAGAGCAGGTTTTCCAGCTGCCGGATCAAAGCTTGCCAGATCCCATTTTTTACAAACCCCAGGAGACGTAAGGAGACGTAAGCACAAAACGGCCGCAAAGTCAAACTCCTCTTTCACCACGGTCCCATACCTACCGCACAGCAAGCCCTGAGCCCTGGCTGCTGAAAGCAAAAGCTATGGCCAGGAGCCACAAATACAGGGAATGATGTAGCCCAAGGGATGCTTCAAATGGACTACAGAGGAGTGACACCAATGATGCTGCTATATTTAATCCTCTAAAAGCAAAAACCATGACCAAGTCTCCCTTGGGTACACTTTTAGGGGGGAGGTACAGAAACTCAATGCACCAGAACAGATTTTTTGCACTCACTCAACCAGTTCTTAAAATATTACTCAAATGAAGTGATTACTGAGCCAAACTCGCCTGGTACTTCCCACCCATCCATGCAGGGACCCACAGCCTGCAGTGCTGGGAGCAGCCACGCTTCACACAGGGTTTGGTGCTGCTCCTCCAGGTCAGTCTAAAGCAGTTTACTCCTCCCTGCATTTCAAAGAAACTTCTAACATATCAAATCTTATTTATCTTACATAGCACATGTCAGATGCGTAAGATGCAATATCACACACATCCAACGCCACAGGCTACAAAACTCATGGATAAACCACCTGAAGCCAGGAGAAATCCTGGCTGGAAATTAACTGCACCACCACACTTCTTAATTTCCAATCCCCATCTCACCTGCTGATGACTAAAGACCCACACATCCACAGCCTGTACTGGACACACCATCCCAGAGAGGTTTCAGAAACAGGCTCTTACTCAGGAATTTTTGTCCCTCTAAAGGCAGCCAACTCAGAAAAGTTTGAAAAAACAAAACTGCCTGTGGAACTGCTCTCTCCAGTTGCCTGTAGCAGAGCCACGTTCTGCATTGCTGCTCTACAGAAATAGCTGGGTCGCGGGCAGCCAGGCTGCAACTGCGGGCGCCGAGGGTGACCTTGGAGAAGTCCTTTTTCACAATTACAACACGGCCACTGCTCGTAGGGAGACTTGTGGGCAGAACCAGAGCTCCAGGGCTCAGGTCTGCCAGAGTCCTGACCGCTTCCAAGGAATTTACAGGAGGTCTCATCCCTAAAGAAAGTGGTGGCACTCATCCCATGACATGCTGGGGATCAGGGACAGGGGTTTCCCCAGGGGGAGCAGCCCATAGGCTTCATGACCCGGCAGGCTGGCAGGCACAGAGGAGTAGCATGGTGGAAAATTCCCTCCTCTTCGCCCGATTAGTTTATATTTAGCTCTCTGAGGAGCAGACGTGCTGGAGGAGCTGCTGTTTTGGTGATATTTTTGCCCAGCCCCGCAGGGACCCCTGCAATGGGAACTGCGGCTCCCACTGCCCGCTCCACCACCGCACCGGGCACGTGAGACCCACGGCAGTCACAGCCCTCTGCTGCTGGCAGACCTGCTTTTTTTTTCAGTTCTGTTTCCCCGAGTCAGCAGGCTTGCTTCCTCTTCCTCCTCCTCCCCGTTTTGGGAGAGAAAGGAGCAGAAAATGTCAGCCAAGAAGAGAACTTGCTTGAGGAGCTGCAGAGGAGCAACCTCCCAGCTCCTCTGCTGCCCTGGTGCCCCATGGCCACGGGAACAAAACTTGTCTTTCTGAAGGTATTTTCACTCTGGGAGTTTTGGTGAGTGCAGACCTGACACAAAGGCTCTGCTTGCCCTCTCCCTCCCCTGGGATGTGGGAAGGAGACTCGACCCTGCCAGGCTGAGCTCTCCAAAGAGCTACGAGCATCTCTGGCACCTCGCCCCGTCCCAGCCCGTTGGTCCAAACTCTGCCCTGCCACAGAATAATGTTCATTAGGACTATTTCCCAGCAACATCATTTGACAAACCACGTGACATGTGAGGGGGAAGGGAACAAAACCAAAATCACCCTTTCAGCTTGGGGTGTCCCCTTTTCCATCTGAGATTTTACAAGGCAAGTGCAAACCACCTCCATCCTGAAAACGAAAAGAAAAACTCTATGCAACATTATAAGAAAAAAAAAAAAAGGAAGAAGAGTCTCAAACCACGCAGCTGCCATTTGAGAAATCAGAAATCAAACAGCAATAATAAATAGACAAGTGGGATAAAGCTCATTCCCCTCCCCACCCATCAGGACACAGCCCATGGTGTCAGTTCTGCACACAAATATAGATGTTTTAGCAAAAAGTTGTGTATCTTGTTCTGCCTATACTTTTGCTGAAAGTGAAGCAAGTCTTTGATACTACAAAAAAAATTTATTGCATATAATTAACCAAAGCAGATTTGGGGATTTGTATTGGTATACGTTTGCCTATTTGCATGTGTGCATATTTATACACATGTAGTTATTTATGCAGGTATCCATAGCTGAAAATTAACCTACGCTGGTGCTGGCTCTGTCCCACAGTCTTCTTGATCTCCATATACAAAAATCTGGATCTCACTCACACGAGTCAATTATCTACTGAACTGATTTGCACAGATTTTCTATGCAAAGTTTTGCATTTACAGCAAAAGGCCATCTGCTTTCTATAACCAATGTGGTTCCTGGACACCTCGGCCCTGCACAGAGCTGGAAGTCGCAGAAGTTTCCCTCCCTCCTCCGGGCTGAAGCTGGAAGTGAGAAGGGCTGGAGCCAGGGATTCGGCAGCAAACCCTCCAGCACGCGTGGCCGTGCTCCACGTGGCCGTGCTTGGCAGCGTGTCCTTCCCTCCTCCGAAGTGGAGAGAAGGAAGCAATTCCACGGCAGGTTGTTTTGGCTGGGTTTATTTCCCCCGCTTGCGAAAGCGAGGAGGCTGAGTGCTGCTCCCAGCACAGCCCCAATCCTGCCCCCCGAGCCCGGCCGTGCCAGAGCTGGCTGTGACACACCACCACCACAAGCATCCTCGGGCTCCAGGGCACTTTGGAAAACGAAGAAATAAATCAGAAGCTCACTTCGAACCCGCACCGAGCCACGACAGGTAAGGACAGAGCAAACCGCTCTGAAATTCAGGTTTTTTACTATCACTCTAATTAATCTGTTTCATGACCCACCCCAAATATTTTCTCTAGAAACATTATCTACGCTGTTTTGGGGTTTCTTTATTTCTTTTTCCAGCCGTCAGCCAAGCCCTGGTAAATATTTCTGCCCACGACAGAGGCAGGCCAAGGGAATCCGGGCTTTGCGACGGCAGTAGCATCTCCTATGCTTGGAGATACCCGACGCTGGGCAGAGATGCTCACAGCCCTCGGTGTTTTTACTGGATTATCACAAAACACTGCTACCTCTGCAATTTGCAAGTAGTTTTTAATCTGTCAAAATAGACTTTTAGTATTGCTTAAGGATTCAAAAGGAAAATATGCACATCTGGTTTCAATCGCCAACTGAAGTTTCGTCTATCAGCCTATTTCATAACAAATTACGCTTACTTTTCACTCCAGAGGATTTCCTAAGGAGGGGACGAGCTGCCAAGGTACACCAGCGTCTGTGGAGACCGCACGGCACCGAGAGGCAGCGGCACAACTCAGTGACAGGCACCGCGCTGTTGCAAACTCTCTCTGTGTCAAGCAAATTAAAATTATTGAGGAAAAGCCCCTTACCCGTGAAACCTCCGCGTACAGCTGTACGCGAAACCTTCACGTACCTTAGAACCTGATCAACCTGACGTCACTGAATGGAGAAACAAGACTTACAGGCTTTCTAGGACAACCCCACTGCCAGGGCACTTGACACAGCAAGGAGCTGCCGTGTCCCACCGCAGCAGCGTCGGGCGCTGGAGACCCCCCCGGGGACCGGCCTGTCCCCCTCTCCTGCTGCCCTGAGCCCCCTCGTGCCAGGAGTGAAATCCGAGGCACGGCACGGTGGGAAGTGTGCGCTGGCCCTGGGCGAGCTGGAGAGCATCTCTGCGGGGATGCTCAGCCACGGCTCCCCTGGGCTGCAGCCCTCCGTGAGACCCCGAACCCGGGGAGTTCTGCACCGAGCCCGACGGCACCCGAGTTTCAGCCCCCCTGAGCAGCACTCTCGGCCCGGAGAAAGGAAAGCACGTGTTGATCCTTTCGCAGGAAATCATTCCAGTGGCAAAGGCAGAGGACTCCGAGCGGGTGAGGACCGCTCGCTGCCCGCTCGCCAAACTCCGGAGAGCCGCCCATTCCCCGCACGTCGGGCTCAGCATCCCGCACCCCCCCCGCCGCTCCGGACACACATGCCACCGCTCCACGCTCCCTCCGGCCGCCCAGGCGGCTCCTCCGCGGTGCCCTCCGCTCACCCCGGGGCGGGCACAAAGGCGGACATCCCCGGCCCGCTCCGCGGGGATGCGCTGGCGGCGGGGGGGTACCACCTTCCTACCCCATCCCCTCCGTGCCGCCCCGTCCCCGGGCAGGGGGCACCGCCGCCCTTTGTCCGCTCCCCCCCGGCACCCCCCGGGGTGGCACGGCCCCGCTGAGCTCCGGGCATCGCTTACCGAGCGCTTCCCGCGGTGGCGGCGGCGCGGCCCGGCCGGGCCGGCTGTGGGCGCCGCTCCGACCGCGCTCCCCTGCCGCCGCCGCCGC
>VWPU01009503.1:0-13935 GCA_013398955.1 Callaeas wilsoni
CCATTCTGGGATTCTCTAATTCTATGAATTCACATAAAGGACAGCCTGGGAGAAAGCTACAAAATAACTGGAGTCAGCAGGAGGACACCTCATTTGAAAGGAAAAGACAAAAGATTAAGTCTTATTTAGCTATAAATCAGGAGTGAGATTAAAAAAATAAACTAACAGACTCCACACAGGGTCTTAGATAATTTTCCATTCTTCTTTTAACTAAACAGTGCCTGTAAATTTCAAACATCTTTATACATGGCCTGCAAATGAAGGAATCTTTCAAATCTTAGTTAAAAAGGCACTTTGTTCTGCATCTACAGTTCGTATTCAATGTGAGAAGGACAAGAATGCTAATTTTAGACTTCTCAGTTTTCCTGGATACCCAGTAAAAAACAGCTAAGAAAGACTCCTGCACCTTTAACATGCAAATATTTTATCCAAACTATTTACAGTAAACTTGAATCAACTTGGGTTTAAGACAAATCAAAGGAGTTTATCTCAAGTTTAAGCAGCAGTTCCCATCTTACTAAATCAGACATTACTAAAAATCACTATCAGACCAGTTCATCAGTAAGTATGAATGAAAGAAGGTCAGACAGGTGTTTCTTTATATGACAAGGAATTAAATTAATTTGTTCATTATTAGAGACTCCTTTAAAGTTTGCTTTGTGCATGCAAAGGGCAAATCTGAGTTGTCAGGACCAGTGGAGGGAAGAGGACATTATTTACCCCAAGTTTAGACAGATGCTGTACTCTTCCATCCTCAAAGACATTTAAAAGTGAAGAAAATAAATAGAAACATAAACCTGCAGCAGTGCACAGCTGGGTACCTTGTGCACCACATGTTGTGATTTCAGCTGAAATTCCCTGGCAGCATGGAGAGGAATATCATCATTGGTTCAATTCCCCACACACACCTTCCGTTCAATTGCTGCTAAAAAGCAAATTATTGAGCTTTGCTCTGAGGTAGATACTGAGACTGCCTTGGTTACAGAACCATCCACATCCCTCTGCCTTAGAGCTCTGCTGAACAAGGCCCCATCCCAAGCTCTTATTTGTGTTTCACTGCTGCTATGGCAGCAGAGAAAGCACAGCACCCTGGGAGAGTCCCAGCGGTTGTAAGAGAATCTAGAAAGTGAGATATAAACATTCAGCAACACCCACTAAGGCACATTTTAATTCTTGTCCCTGCTGAACCATATCCAGGGTGACTCCATCAGGCAGCCCAGAGTGTTCCAAGGCCACGGAGGGGTGGGAGGGGAACAAGTGGAACCAGGAAAGCTCTCCTGGGCTGATGACAGCTCTGCAGCTGTGACCTTCTTCTGATGACACTTCAGCTGTCTTAATGGGTAATGATGCAGAAGTCAGCAGGTGACCGTAGAATACACACCCACTTGGCTTGAATTGCCCTATCAAAAGGGACTGGAAGTGTCACAATCCCTCTCTGTACAGATAAACCTCGTAGGAGGCCTCAGTGCCAGGGGAACAGACAGACATTATCTCTAGATTATGGTGGTGTGTGCCATGTAATCTGTAATGGCCCTTAGATAACAGAAATGTTCCAGCACTGCTGCTGAGAGCCTTTTAATCCACTGGCCCAGAGATAACACTGGAATACAGAGGCCTTCCACTGCAGCAGGCATTGCACTCAGCTGGAACGTGTGTATGTCCTTCTCTGTGACAGCTAAACACTCACAAATGAGACCAGACAAGCACCTGGAATACATCCAGAATCTCACAGGGCAACACCTGAATGAAATCACCCCCTGGAAGTGAGGCACTGACAGAAGGCAGAGCAGTGAAGAACTGCAGGATGAGCTGGGAGTGAGATCTGACCTGAGCAGCAGAGGCTGCCCTGCTCCAGCATCCTGCCCTGAAACCAGAGCAGGATGTTTCTGCTGCAGTTTCTGCTGCAGGCACAAACCTCCCTTGCAAGCGCAGAGAAGCAGATCCAAAAACATCTTTAATTAATCTGCACAGAAAGGTCAATTTTCAAAGTAGTAACTAAGACAGTAAGTGCCCGGATCCGATGGACAGTAACAGAAGTTTTACTCCTGAATTTGCATGTTCTGGGATGAAAACACACCCCATGGAGAAGAGCAGGAAGGTGGGAAAGGGAGAAGGAATGGGTGAACAGATAAACTTGAAATGACCAGGTAGGATGACACAGGGAAAATTCTGTAATGCTGATGAGAGGGTAAGCTTGGGGAAGAGACAGGGTACTTCCAGAATCCTAGATTAATGCCAAGGGATACTAACTAAATACAGTGGATCAAATCTCCAGGCTGTTTAAGGGTGGTAAGTGAGTTCTGTCACTAGAAAACCAGACTTGTTGCCTTTCTACGACTGGGAAACTGAGAGAAGTCCAGGCAGGACATCAGTAATTCTGTTGTGTGTGTGACTCAGCAGCCCCAAACATGATCAGTCCTAAATAAATATCTAAACTCTTCTGAGAAATTGCACCAAAATCACTGAAACATGCAGTACACAGCACACTCCCAGGACAATGAGATTTTTGTCTAGTAGCCACTGCCAGCTCTTAAACAGGGTGGATACTTCAGGAGCCTCAATACCTCCCAAAACACAGGGATTCCACCTGGGGGTTCTGAAAGAAGGTCCTTCTGTTATCAAATAACTCACAAATCCTCAATACCTCCCAAAACACAGGGATTCCCACCTGGGCGTTCTGAAGGAAGGTCTCTCTGGTATCAAATACCTCACAAATCCTCAATACCTCACAAAACAGAGAGATTCTCACCTGAGGGTTCTGAAGGAAGGTCCTTCTGTTATCAAATACCTCACAAATGCTCAATGCCTCCCAAAACACAGAGATTCTCATCTGGGGGTTCTGAAGGAAGGTCCCTCTGTTATCAAATACCTCACAAATGCTCAATGCCTCCCAAAACACAGAGATTCTCATCTGGGGGTTCTGAAGGAAGGTCTCTCTGGTATCAAATACCTCCCAAAACACAGGGATTCCCACCTGGGGGTTCTGAAGGAAGGTCTCTCTGTTATCAAATACCTCCCAAAACACAGGGATTCCCACCTGGGGGTTCTGAAGGAAGGTCTCTCTGTTGTCAAAGCAGCCACCAGAGCGGTTCAGCAGGGGCTCTGGATGCTTGGCCCAAGCCCCACACATCATTTCCTTCTCCCAGGTCTTGTGGAGGCTGAAGTAGGAGGTGTTCACAGTCCGGCAGATGTCCACATCCGTGAAATTCTTACACCAGTCCTCAAACGTCATCCTGCTCCACAGAACACCAGGGGAGTAATGGTTTGTTTAAAAATAAACAGTGGTACTCATGCAAAGAGCCAAAACAACACACAAAATCTTCCAGTAATTTGAGGAGGAGGCATTGCTCAGCGGTCCAGGGGCAAACTGATTCACTGGAAAGCTTTCCATGTGGAAATACTCGTGAAGCCACAATCACACAGTCCTAGAGCTGAATTCAGAGCAGGGTCACTCAGCGTGTTTGGTCAGACCTGGATCTGTTCTGTTGCACCTCCTGTGCCTGAAGGACAGGTTGAACCTCCAGGCTGGATTTGATACTGTATTTTACCAAGGCCAAAGAGATCACCTGCAATTAAAGCAGGATCCACTCCTCATTATTACAGTTCTTATTGTCACAGCTCTCCCTGAGCGCATCTCAAACCTCTGCACTCTGGACAGAGCTTTTATTTAACCCCATCTCACCTGTTCTTGCTAAAGGAACAGGCTGGACTGCAGAGCAACTGAAAAACAGCTTGGGTCTTTGAATTACCATCATGGCCTGGCTTATTAATGGCCCAGAGCCAAACCCTGCAGCTGCCAGTCCTGACAAAGCCAACAGAATTCTTTTCACACTGAGCCCTGCCAGCTCACTGGATGCAATATTGATCATCTACTGTTGGAGAAGCTGTTGGACTAGGGAGCTAAGCTTTAAGCAAGGTCAAAATCACTAGAGCTCTAGAGACTGTATAGAGAATGAACACTTCTCATTCCCATGCTGGAAAACACCAACAAATACCAAAATTCACTGGCTGCAACTCTATTTATAGATGCCTCAGCTATGGCTGACCTAGAGATCCCACGGACAGGTACAGCAGTCAGCAAACAGGGCTGTCAGTGTGTTCAGTACTGAGCACCGTGTCATGGAAACCAGCACGTGTTCTCCTGGCTTCTGAGAGGTTGTCCTAAATATAGGCAATCGATTCTGAGAGCTACTAATTTCATTCTACTAGTTTTAAATCCATTTTTGTTATTCTTCCCTGTCATCCCTTGGGAGTTTGAAAGAAACAGATCTTGGGATAACTTTATCCATCTGTTTTTGAAGCTGTTAAATGGCAGATTAATGACAGCTACTCAGTGTAGCCAGTGTCTCCAAAGCCTTCACATCACTCCCACTCACCAGAACTCTCCATCATTCTCAACTGTGAGCCCCAAGTTCTTGCGCTCAGAATCGCTGACTTTCTTCCACTCTTCAGAACTAAAAGGAAAAAAAAATAAAAGAAAAAGAAAAAACAGCAACAAAGATAATTAATAACAAAATAAAAACTCTCACCTGGAAAAAAAATTGGAAGTAAAAATCTCTTCTGGTCCATGGTTTTAAAAGGAATGTCAGAGTACTGAAAGGGCAGATGATATTGATGAAAGTGTGAGGCTTTCAGGAGGAGTTTTAAAACATTAATTATTTGAAAGCTACTAAAAAAGAAAGAGATGAATAGGAAATAGGCACAACTAGAGCAGAACTTTATTGATTTCCTTTGTCACACCCTCCATTAGGACTCTTAAACACTTAAACAGCTGGTTTCCAAGGTCACAGGAGATTGACTCCATTCCCTGAAGGCCCCTCAAATGAAACCTGGTTTTCCTCCTCCAGAGATTATTGAACGCTTCACTTAGACCAGAGCATTCTCTTTGCCTTTTAATCACCTTAATAAAACGGGCCTGAGGTCTGAGATTTCCCCAGGGAGCCTTTGAGCAGAAACTGCTGGAGCCTGAGCACAGTGTCCGGTTTGCAGAGGAACATTGCAGCGCACAGACCCTTCAGGGCCTGCACCAGCACACAGCCCCTGGAGGCACCTGCTGCTGCAGGGGGCACACACCCCAAATTCCAGCAGTGTCCTGCTGCAACCCAACAGCAGACCCCGTCCCTGATGGGTTACACCAGACAAAGAGAGCCACAACTCCTCACCGCCTCTGCAAAAGCACTCGGAGGTTAAAGCTGAAGGTGGCTGCAAGGAGGGAAGGGAGGCTGCTCACCCTAACAGACATTTTCTTAATCTATTTGGAAATTGTCAATTGAATTCTGTTAAACCAAAACCCATGGGCCACCATCAGAGTCCTCAGTGCTGGCGTGAGTGGCAGCTGTGCCAGACACAGGCTACTGGAGCACCCCAAGGGCTTAAGTGAAACAAGACCCGGTAGCTCTTCTGTGCATTCTTTGCATTTCACCCAGACCAATCTCTCTGAAAGTAGTAGATTTTTGCTAGCTAAAGCATGGATTACAAGAGATTAATAAGCTGCTGTTAAGAACACTGCATTGTTAAGTATTAACTGACTGGTGAGCCCAGTGCTGAACTGTCACATGTTTTTCATGTACAAATCACCCACGATGGAAGACATCCCCTCCAGCCATCGTTTCTCTTGTTGTGGAGGTGCCTGCTAAACCCATGGCCCGCATGAAAATTCATTAGAAAATGAATTAGAAAGAAATTAGAAAGAAATCACAAATATGGCACTTTTACAGCAATTTTCACCAGTCACTTAAATTATCTAAAAGACTTTTACCACCCCCAGCAGCTGGAAACGACGGATGAGAAACTGAGTCACAGACACGCTCAGTGGGGAAGCTGGGAACGAGCCTCATGTTCTTGACTCATGAGCTGTTTTTCTTCCCGTGTTCCAGTGTGCCAGAAGAATGATGCAAACAGTAAATAAGGTCCAGGGAGCCATAAACTCCTCCAAGATGTGCTCATTTTCTCAGAGGAAAAGCAGAGACAGCACAGAGGTTCAGCCCTCACTGAGTACGGGTGTGTGGCACCAATGTTTAATCACAAATCCCAGCGGCCCCAGCACGGTTTCACCCCTTTGACACTGGGTTTGCAGCTCTTACCTGTCACTCCAAGCACCGTGCCATTCTTTTTTCCCCCAGGGATTCCTCAGCCTGATCATGAACAGCTTTTCTGCCTTGAAAGAGAACACGAGCCTCTCCCCGAGGCGCAGCTTCCCGATGGCAGTCACGGAGTAGGCATGGCCCACGATGAGCCCCATCTCTGTCTCTGCTTCGCTGGGACGGCCAGAGGACTCCTTGGGCACCAGGAATGACAATTAAACAAAAAGAACTCCCACCTCTGAGGAACCTGACAGCAGGAATGACAATTAAACAAAAAGAACTCCCACCTCTGAGGAACCTGACAGCAGGAATGACAATTAAACAAAAAGAACTCCCACCTCTGAGGAACCTGACAGCACCAAGTTCAAGGGGAAGGACAAGGAAAGCTTGTTTTCTGTTCCCTTCCCGAGCGATTTGACTATGCAGGAAAATAACAACACTGGGAATCAAAACTACAGGCTCACTGGTCTGGTGTTGTTAGTGCCAGAAAACTCCAGTGGCAGACAACCCCAGAGCACAGGGGAATCCTGCCTGCTGCAGCCAGTCTGTCCTCCTGGCCTCGGAGCTAGAGACAGGGCTGATGGACAACTTTTATCAGCCCTTCCAAAATCTTGTCCTTTTTACAAAATGGCTCTTCTGGACACTGATGACTGTGCCCAGACTGTTTGGGGGTGTCCTCACCTGGACACTCATGAATTTAGCTGGTGAGTCCAATGGTTGTTCTTGTGTTAGAATAAATTTGATACCCAGGCAGAACTACTGGCAATGGGTAAAAATAGAAGAGCACAGGCACAGGTAAAAAACTTCCAAGCCTGTCCTGTACCTCACTCACTCCTGGCAGGACTCTCTTACGTGGCAAAGGGAAGATCTGTAGGGGGCTTTAGGAACTGGGTTTGCTCATCATAAACTCTGCATTAGAATCCCAGTTTCCAGCAGTGATCAGGCTGTCCCTAAACTGCCCCTAAACTGTCCCTAAACTGTCCCTTTGGATGATCTAGGCCTGATCAGATGCTGACCTAAGAATACACAGAGGTTGTCAAGCTCTGAAAAAGAGCACAATTTCATTTAATGCATCCAACTGTCCTGATCTAAACCCAGAAAAGCACTATCATACAAAGATGCTGGAGTTGTTCTGATGGTCCTGGACCCAGATTCTCCACACCCTCACTGAATCCAGCCAAGCCATCCTTGAGTCTGTCTCATCTGAATGGGGCTACCACCCACAGGGCCTGGAGACACTCATTCCCTCGGACATCAAGGAAGGAAGATTTGACTCAGTGCAGATCCTTGTGTGTAAACTTGCAATTACCTAATCAATGCTCAGTCAAACCTTGGCTGTGGTGGAGAGAGCAAGAGGTATGGCCTCTTGGTGTTACTAATGCAAATATTTAAATATAAATATATTCTTTATCATTACACATTAATACATTAGTATAAATACATGAATATTTAAATATAGATAAGGACTTATCAGAGTTATGAAATACACATAGTACTTCCTCAGATATTTTTACCCATTTGAAAATCCAACTGGTCTAAACGGACAAGGTCCTTGTCCTGAAGCAAATGGTGTACTGCTACAACAGTGCTCAGTCCCCAAAGGTAAGAAATCACATTTGAAAAAAAAGGGGAAAGAGAAATTTCTATCAAATTGGAACTGACAGATGGCCTGGCAACTGTGAGAGTCTCACCAAGCCCTCTGTGCCTCTCGCCGACAACAGCTCCCAATGAATCAGCTCGAGTGTTCCACCCAGGCTGGCTGACATTCCCACGGGCTCTGGGCTCCCTCCGGTTTAACACTTTCACTCACGTTTTTCACAACTAAAAGCAAACAAGGAGTCCTTGACAGCACGGGAGTCTGTAACTCCTCCTGCTGGCTTTATTATCCCCCAGGCTTTTCTCACCGCTGGCCTTTCCCACCTCATTCTGAAGATATCTATCTATTCATTTATTTATTTATTCAAATGAGATCTTTAAACATCTCCTGTCTGTTCAGATTTCCAAATGGTGATGCTCAGGGCCATTTAGTAATCCAAGGAAAATGCTGACATGTTTGTAAGGCAGCAATGAAGCCACTTGAGTATTAAATATTCTACACTTAGCAAGCTCCACTGTGTGTATAGTACAGCAAAAAGTGACAAATGCAGGCAAACTTTGGAATGGCCTCTCTGTAATCAATGTTCAGAAGCATCTGTGTTTAATTTGGCCGGCAGAAACAATGCCAGGAATCAGTGAAAGCATTACAACTGCCTAATTAATTGCTTTTTGAAATACAGCTCCCTGTACCGAGGCAATCCCCTCACCGAACTCCTGCTAAGGAACAGAACTGCCCCAGCATTTAGGAGCAACTCATCATTCCAGAAACAATGTCTGCAGTAACAATTCACACCAGGCTCTGCCAGCCAGGTCTGAGCAAATCGGATGGAATTCTTTCAAATAAAAATTCAGGCCTTGTGGAAAAAGGTAAAACAAAACCCAAAGACCTCGAGGATTTTGTTTCTGAGCTGTTTCCTGGTGTTGCTGGAAGGGACAGTTCAGCACTCCTGCTCTATCCCAGATGAGGTCTCGGGTTAAAGTTTGTGCCCCAGAAGGTACCAGGTGCTGCTCTTTTGTGCCAGGCCCAGATGCAGGACAGTGCATGGCCAGGGCCAGATAAACAGGTAATATTCTCAGGAACCTCCAAAACCAGCCGATTTTCTGTTGTTCTTGCCAACTCCACAACTCTCTCAATACTCACAGCAATTTCTGAACGAATCATCTTCGTTTCACAGACAGGGAAATTAAAGCAAAATGTTTAAGTGATTTAGCTAAGATCAGCCTTAGCTAAGATCTGAAACTGAAGCAGGGCCCATGGGAGGAAGATGCTGAAGTGCACTTAGATGCCAACCCTGCAGCTCCTAGAAAATGATCCCTTTTCTGTGGGCTGCTGGATTAATGGTTCATGATGAATGATTTAAAAAATCACTTAAAAGCAATCTTTTAGGAACTAGTCAGGTGCCATGGCAGTTTGTTAGCCCTTCACATGTGATAACAGCTTTGGACAAGGTGGCAATTTCAGCACTACCCAGTCAGGGCCTGACACTGCAGACGTATATAGGAGGGGGTTCAGCCCAGTTTGTCACTGGTTTGCCTCCTGTGAAAGGGGCTGGGCCATAGGTGGTTTGTGAAGCACAAAGCATCCTTTGGGAGCTGTTATTCATCCACCTTCCTTCTAGCACAGAACTGGAGTAAGGTAAAGCTTCCTCAGAAACCGTCCCCTCTCTCCTACAATGGGAACTTCAGGGCCATGGCCTCCTAACGTGGGCACTGAGATCCCTGCCTCATGTGAGCCAGCACAGGCAAGTTTTGCAGGTTAACTCCATCTGGGAGATTATTATCAAACAGCATTACCTGAAAACCAGGTGATCTCAGCCTTTCAGCTCAGCTCCACTGTTACCCTGGCTGCACTGGCACAACCAAAGTCAAGAAGTCTCAGCAGCTCCGTGCCAGAACTGTTTTCTCCAAAGAGACTTCCCTAAGAAATAAAGCAGCTGAATGCTGCCCTCTGCTCTGTAAATTAGGGTGGATTTACCTCAGGTCAATTCACACTGTGACCATTCAGAAAGAGCAGCATTTCAGACACGCAGTGAAGTGGCAGCACGAGCAGCTGTGATTGTATTTCGTGGCTCCTGAAGCTGTACTGGGCTGGAAGCACTTGCTACATTTCTCCATACAAAGCTTTTCCAAACATGCAAATGAAGGACATACTCAATATCCTAGTAATGGTATTTCTCCCAGAATATTTTCATTGAAACAAACCCTTAAAACCCAGCTCTCTGTACTTACCGAAATGGAGCAGCTGATGAACCCTCCTCTTTTATGCACTTTCATCAAGTCTTCAAACAGCTTCATCTGCTCAGAAATAACCTCACCATATTTGCCCTCTACCAAATTAATGGATTCTGCCACTGCTCCAGTGAAATCCACCAGGGCTTCTGCAGCACAGCCTCCATCCAGGGCTTGGTAGGATCCAGCCAGCCTGGGGGCAACACAGAACATTCTCACTTTACAGGGGGCTGGAACAAGTGCTCTAATTTGGCTCGAACAGAGGGAAGATGTTTGTGTCTCACCAAGAAAAAAACAGAACAAAAAACCCCAAGCAGATTGCAGATAAATCTTCCCTGGTTTCTAGGATCCTGAAGGATTTGGTCTGCTGGAGTAGACTGCATTGCACTCCTTTATGACTTACGTCCTTAACAGAGACTAAAAGAGGAGTTTTCAGCCTTTTTAAGGTTCTCTACCAACAGCAAAACTGAACCTTACGGGAAGTTTGATAGAATTGAAAGACAAAACAGACAAAGGGACAACACTGAGGACTACAAGGACAATGAACCAGCTCATACTTAGCATAGGCTTTCTCCAGCAACGCACTCCAGAATTCATTTCTCACGTTGGAATGGCAGTAGATCAACTCCCCATTCTCTGTTGGCAGCAGATCATCAACCACCACCTCTGTCCACTCTCCAAAGCGCCAGAAACGGAAACGGAAAATCCCAGCGTATTTCCTTGGGGTTTTAGGGTCCCATTCCTGCTCGTTATAGTCTGGAATCACCTGAGAAACCATGGAAGGGAAGTTCAGCAAGTGCACGGTGCTGAGGTTTGTTCCCAGGGCAGACTGCCCCAGAACATGTTAAAGGAAGGGAGGATTTGAATCCACCAAAATTCACCCCTCGTTAGTCCCAGAGAGAAAAACACTGGCTAGTGGGCAGGGAAAGAACCACAGTTAGCTTGGTTTATTAGCTTTATTTCCTGCGCCACACACATCAATCACCCACCTGCTGCCAGAGGCTGCTCCTCAGGGCCAGGCAGGAGCACGCAGCCACAAACCAGCAGTTCCCCAGCCTGCCCTGGTGGAAGTCGTGGGAGCTCATTCCGTTCACAAGCAGGCGGGGGTCTTCGCAGAGGTCCTGGCAAAGCAAACCAGAGATTGCTGGAGACTCCACTCCAGAAACAATCACAGCATCCTTCCAGTCAGGAAAAGCAGCAGGAAATGATGCTGCTGACACCCGAGCTCTGAGTTTCTCCTTTCTTCACTGCCATTGCCTCGTCTGACACACTGGAAACCCTCCTTCACCAACAGCCTGAGTCCCTGCAATGACCCCAGCCCCACAGCAGCACAGCAGGAAGAGAATCCCTCTTTGTGAAGCACACCTTTCACTCTCTGGGTCTCATCATTCTCATGGATCTGGCTCCTGTTAGAACTATTTGTTCCTCCTCTCCTGGCTCCACCTCTACCCACATGCAGATTCCCACCAGAGCATGGTGGATCTTCCTGGGATGTGTCCCTGCTCCTCCCCAGCTTGCCCCTTGCACTGAAGGGAGCAGTATCAGGGACCATGGGAAAGCCACAGGGGTGCATTTTGCAGCAGTGGTGTGTTTGTCCCCGTGAAATCCTTGGCAGAGGTTTCCTGCTGAATGAAGAGGGAACCTCAGCAAAAAGTAGTGGGACCATCCCTAACTGGTGTGGAACCTGCTGGGTTCAACCCAGTGACAGCTCCTGACTGCTCCTGTCAGTCCCTGCTCCTCCTGACCGGCTGAGAGGATGGCAGAGCAGGCAGTGGAAGGAAATTCTGCTCTTTCACAGTTTAATAACCCAAAATTCCAACACTGTGGAAATGATCCAATGTCCAAGCAATAGAAATGCAGAAAAAATAACTCCCTCTCACCTCAAAAAGGTAGGAGACCGCAGATGTCCTGCAGGCTGTCCTGTTTGCCAGCAGCAGCAGAGGAAGGAGCTGTGCTCCTTACCTGTGGATTCTCACTGCCCTGTGGTAATTAAAGATAATGATCCCAAAATAGCTGGACTGCAAGCCAAGCCTGGCTACAGGCCACAGGCATCTCTCTGATGTGACTCTGACAAATCAGTGCCAGAGGAACTCATTTCCAGAGAAAAGAACCACCTCAGAGCTCAGCTGGTGGTTTTCCTGGGCTGGTTTAGCTGATGGCACCTGAAATCAGCTCACGGCATGGAATTCATGGAGCTGCAGCCATTTTCCTTAAGAAAATTATATTTTTGGCATGAGACTTTTCTCATTAAATAGCAGTTGACATTTTAAATGCCTTTTGGGAAACAAGCAACTGATCATTATATGACACTGCTCTTGTGTCAGGAATTCTCACGTGTCTGCACTTAGAGAAAATTCAACGCTTATTAAGAGACCTTAACGAAAATGTGAATAACAAAATGGTGCCCACAAGGAAAACTGACCATGTACAAATGCTCGTCAGCATCATGGGCAGATTCATTCAGCCTCCCTGGATGCTCTGGCATGGAATGGCAGCAGGAGCTTCAGGCTGGCACTTCAGATGATGTAAATCCACCCAGCTGCAGGGGCTGACATCAGCTGGCCACGGGGCCTTCGTGGTGGTAGCACACATCCCACATCCACGTGGGCTAGACTCAAGGTTCACATCCCATTTCCTGGCATCTCTGGCATTAATAATTTCTAGTTTGTTTTTCCTTTCAAAGTGTTATTTGTTAGAATAATAAGTGAGGGATAAATGGAGCCATCGGGGTTAAAACTGTCCAAACTTTACTGTCACCAGTGGAAGCCAAAACTTTAATTAGTTTTAGAAAGAAATTAAGCACTGCTGTGTATTACAAAGATCTTACTTGGTTTGTTTTGATAAAAATAACCACATTAAACTGCCATATTTTAATTGAAGTGTGTCTCGCATCTCACGAAGTCCTCAGAGGAAAAACAGAGCAGCATGTGCCAGCTGCCAAAATTTATGGATGAGATCAGCATTTGCTGACTGCTGGGGCCCAAACCAAACATGGAAGAGCAGAGCTCAGTAACAGCACCTCCCTACTTCCACCAGAGACACCAAATTCTCCAGGATCCTGCTTGAGAAACCCTTTCTGGTTAAACTACCCAAGAGCCCTGGACTTCTGGGGCTAAAGAACAGTGTAAGAAAATGCCACCAATTCTGTTTCTTTTGTCATTAATTACAGCTGTTTTACCAGCTTCTATGGTGACTGTCACTGTGTGGCTCAGATGAGACTCAATAACACTGAGGCACAACCTAGAGCTCATTTCAGCTCTTTGCTCTCTTCTGGGCTTTTTGATTTTCACCACTTATGCATACAGCAAATTCTAAAAAATACTTTTATCTATCTAAGCTACAATCCCCCCAGCACGAGTTAGAAATGTGCTGTTTCAGTATGTTATTCTGCAGTCCTTGTGAGGATCTTCAAGAGTTTTTGGTTGCCCCAAGCAGGTAAAAAAAATAGATATTTTTAAAAATCACTTTTCCTATAATGCTCCCAGCAGTGATAATTTAGGATAGCTGAGGACCAAGCCAGTTACTGTCAGAGGAATTACAAGGAAGAGACCCTGCCATGAAATGTGATCCAGGCACTTCAGGAGTCCTGATCCCTTCTCTCTCCTGCTGCCTAAGCACCCAGGCACTTGGGCTGTGAGTTCCACCAGAAGCACCTCCTTTGCAAACACAGTGGTTTAACCCCAATCCCTTTCTCGGGATCATCCTGCACATCTGTGCTGTGAAAGAGAGAATATCTTCCCATTTCCAAGGAAATGTTTGAAGGCAGTTACTGGAACTTTGTGGGATCTTCTTCTTGGTTTGGACGGTCGGGATGCCTATAGATGAGAGATCTCTGTGGTTGGGTCTCAGAGTGTGCAGTTTATTTATGAAGGGTGTGGGTACAGGGGCCCTGCTTGGAGCTGCCAGCTGCAGCTCGGAGCAGGCCAGGAAAGTGAGAGAGCAAGAGAAGCAAAGGTAAGAGCAGAGTAAGGGTAAGGGGAAGTAGTGGAAGTAGTAAAAGGAGAGGGAAAAGAGGGAAAAGAGAGAG
>VWPU01009503.1:14181-44654 GCA_013398955.1 Callaeas wilsoni
AGCTGTCAGCGAGGGTATTGTTCAACAGAGAGGGGATTACCTTCTGCCGGCCATCCCATTGTTTTCCAGTTGTTCAGTAACTAAGGCTTGGTATCTCAAAGCTTGCTTTCATTTCAATCTCACTTATAGTTTCCCTATTCTCAGCATCTTTTGCCAGGCAATCATATTTATAAGGCTTTCCTGTTTCATCTTCCCCAACAGAACTTACTACACATCATTAATGCCTGACAGCCACCCTATTTCTGACACAGCCACCCTATTTCTGACACACCATCACAATAAAAGCAGTTGTTGCAGTATTTCTGCCTGCAGGGAGTATCCCACAACCCAAATGCAGAGCTCTCCCCAGTTCTCCCCTCACACATGTACACAATAAAAGAAACACCATCTGCAGAACTCTATTTGGGCTGGGCAGAGTCTGAAAGTGAGGTTGGAGGTTTCAGGGCCTCATGGTTCTGCTGAAAACCCTGATGTCCTACCAGCCTTTCATTTGCATGACAGAAGTCTGGTTGTGTCACCTCCCATCCTGGCTGTGCAGGCTTGAAATATCTGACATTCAGTGTTACTCAGCCACTGATGCTGTGAGGAATAAAGTGGCTCACAAACTTCTTTTTTTAATGATTTTAAATGGTCCATTTCTTTGTAACAGAGCAACCTGGTCAACTGGCTTGCAATCCTATCCCAGTCTGGATCCTACAGAATTCCCATATGTGCCTTCCTAGCCCCTCATCCAAGCAGCAATGAAAGTTCTGATGAGTGCCAAACTAAGGGAGGTTCCTGTAGGACTCCAGCAACACTACTTGAGAGTGCTCCAATCATTTATTTCACCAGCTATGCACCCCTGTTAGAGAAGTTCTGCAAAACAATGAGAACCATGGGAGACAAGAGACGCCCATTTGGAGCCATGGAACGGTTTGTGTGCTGTTCTGTTATGATTCCCTAAAAAAACCCCAACAAAACCCAGAATGCATGGGTTTTATTGGAGATCAGATGCACCACGGGAAGTACAGCAGATAGCTGATTAACTATGCGCATTGACTTCAGGTTCCTGAGGCTCCTTTGACTCTTAGAGCAATTTAGCTAAAGGAGAAAATTCCCCTTAGCTCTGAACATGCTTCTCCTGGTGTAAGTATTACCAATACTCACAAATTAAAAATTATGCATTATTGGTTATAAACAGGGAGAAGGACATTCAGAAGGTTTATTATTTAGCCATGTGTCTTCACAGGCATTAGCTGAAGCTGCACTGTAAAAAACATCAACTGTAAAACATCAAGAGAGATCTCAGATGTCCAAGAAAAGGGAAAGATGATTTTTTAACAGATTAGGGTCTGTCAACTGTCTCAGACAGAAAAATGGAGATTCAGTGAAGGGAAGAAGAAAGAAGAGCAGTAATTGTTTGCAACTAAGGTTTTCAAAGGTTTCTGTAGTATTTAGAGCTTACTTTCTCCAGCACTCTTTAAAGAACCCAGCCCTAGTGTGAAAAATAATCCACCTTTGCTTGCACACGAGACCCGCAGAGGCAGGCACTATCAGACTGATCTACTTGAGCCCAGAAACCATTCCCTTAAATTTCTTAAAGCAGGCTGATTTCTGTCAGAGCTGAGAATTGTTTCCATTTTCTTCCCTTCTCCCACTCTCACATCATCCTGAGTCAACTCCTGTAGAGACCTTGCAGGGAAGCAGGGGGAAAGGCAATTCTTTCTGAACATGGGTGTAAAAATTCAGCTTTGGCTGCAGCTGACACCGAACCAACCTCATCTGAAGGAAGGCAGCAAAGACAGCACCCTGTGGTTGTGGAGCTGAAGAGGTAAATGGGATTGTCCATCCTATAATAAACCCCAGCTGTGCTGGCATGGTCACAGAAACCCTCCCCAGACCAGGCTGTGTGCCAAGGCATTTGCAGTTAGCCCCAAGAAGCAAAATTACCAAGCCCAACTGCATCGGATACTCCAGTGCATGCAAAAAGACTTTTACAACCTTGTTATGGCTGAAAAAAATCTGCCTGCAGAGTGAAAAAAGAGAAGTGACCCCCTCAGGGGACAGTTCCTAGAGAAATCTCCATGCAAAAAAACCCAGGGCCAGATGTGACCCAAGCGAAACTGCCCCTGCTGAGATCAGGAGGGGACTTCTGTCAGTGCTCTTACACCATGTAAACCCACAAAAGGCAGGTTTAGCCTCAGGTTTCTGTCTGCACACCCTGAGCTCAGGATGTGTAATTCCTCTCAAAACTTCATGCCCATCATCCAGCAGCATCAGCTCCTGAGAGCAAGATAATGCCCAGTGCTGCTTGAACAGAAACTGAGCTGCACATGAGCAAGGGGCAGAGCACGCCAGAGCTCCAGCCTTGTGTAAAAGAAAACTCAGCTATTTGGGGATTGAGAAATGCTTCTTCCCCCTCCTCCCTCCCCACTAAACCCTGTTCCAAACCATGCATCACAGACATTTTTATAGTGTTCTTTTTTTCCATTTTCAGTTTGGTCTAGTTTGGTGACTAATACTCAGCCCATGGGTTTCAGCCTTGCCCTGCCTATGGGACACGTGTGTTTGGGGAGGATCTGAATCAGTGTTTTGGAAGAAAAAGCCAAAAATTTGGAATTGGGCAACATGGTGTGTATGTTGGCTGCCTCTAGGTTTCACCTGACCCCTGGAGCACTACAGCTGCTCTCATCCAGAATCCTGACAGAGCTGGGAAGGGCTCAAATGACGGGCCCTGGGGCTGACCTGCTCCTGAACCTCCTAACAAAGTGTTTGCTGAAGCCCTGCCAGTCCTCTGCCACTGCAGCCCAGAAATCACTCCAGACTACAGGGAAAGGTTTGTGTTCTCCCAGAACCCTCATACAGGAACAACCACCACAAGCCACCTCTTGCTGCGCTGAGTTTGTGGTGCTACAGAACTGCAGCACATCCATGACACTTCTAGAGAAAAGCTGCCTTGTTTGAGAATGGCACTTTGTTTCTCACTGAATTTACCAGAACACAGCCTTTGTGTAGGAGCTCCAGCTGGTTTGGACGGTCAGGACGGCTAGAGACGAGAGATCTCTGAGGCTGGGTCGTAGAGCATGGAGTTTATTACAAAGGGTGTGGGTGTAGGGGCCCTGCTTGGAGCTGCCAGCTGCAGCTCGCAGCAGGCCAGAAAAGTGAGAGAGCAAGAGAAGCAAAGGTAAGAGCAAGAGAGAGTAAGGGCGAGGGGAAGAGGAGGAAGAAGTAGAAGAAGTAGTAGAAGTAGCATGAGAATCTCATTTACCATACAGTAAATCTGCTGTGTTGAATATACTAATTTCCACTAACCAATCTAGTACAAGATACACATCCTATAGCATTTACATACAGCCTATAAGAATTGTTCCATTACCATGCTGCGTTACATTTTAAACTCTAGAAACTCCTCTCGGGACCCCTGCTGCCAAGCTAGCAGGGTCTGCTCTGCCCCTTGGAGCTGTCTGCAAGCAGAGGGGATTGTTCAACAGAGAGGGGATTACCTTCAGCCGGCCATCCCATTGTTTTCTAGTTGTTCGGTAACTAAGGCTTGGTATCTCAAAGCTTGCTTTCATTTCAATCTCACTTATAGTTTCCCTATTCTCAGCATCTTTTGCCAGGCAATCATATTTATAAGGCTTTCCTGTTTCATCTTCCCCAACACCTTTGCCTCTTGCCTTCTGCCCCTTATATCTTTTCCCTTCTCTAAACTCAGTACCACAATTCGTGTGACTTTTCCTGCTAGGCAGCAATCAGAGATGCCATTCTTAGGACGGGATTCACCTCAGGCAACACCAGATTCTCTCAGCCAGATGTCCAAAATCCCCTGGAAGCAGAGCTCAGGTCCTTTCAAAGGGCAGTGCACAACCATTCCCCCGCACTGCCACGGTGCTGTGTCACTGGAGAGAGGCCTGTGTCCCTGCTGATCATATAAACCAATGGTTCAGAGCATCTCCAACCCCTATGGAACTTGATTTTCAGCTATTCCAAAGCTACAACAACTGTGACATAATGTGGGGAGAAAGAAATTTAATCAAAGTCCCAATTTAATTGGTTAAAAATGTATATATTTAAACTTCTTGGAAGGAGTAATAGTTTTCCATCCTAAAGGCACCAGTTTAGGGTCACTAATCTGAAGTTTTCTCGCAAAATGCTTTTACAAGAATTTACTCTGATTTTGAGATTGTGACGCTCTATGAAAAGCAGGTAGATGCAGTAGCAGCATTTTAAAGAAAATCTGAATGCAGCCGTGCACCAAAGCAGGGGAAATGTCTTTGCATTAAATGCAATAAAAGAGGATGGCCAAGGACAGAGCCAGTCCTTAGAGCAACTCCCTGACATCGCTTCCAGGCACACCCCGACGTGGCTGAGGTCACACGTGGGCTGTAAGGCCACCCACTCTTCATCAGACTCAAAGGCTAGTTTAGCTACATCTTTTTATTGCTTCCTCAAAACATGTTTGTCTATCAAATTCTTGGACGAGTTTCCTCAGATGGGGAATAAAAACAATAAGAAAAGGAGGTTGGAAAAAGTCACATGCGCTTTTTCACAGCACTGAAATATTCAGCGCTGGGCCAGTGTGGAATAAACTATTCCCAGGTCAGTACTCCTGACTGTCCGGCTCTGGCTGGGGAGGAAAATATTTCCTTTGCCTGATAACGAGCATCATTTTGGCTCAGGGGCCGTGATCTTGTCCAGTCTGACCTTCTGCTGTGTCTCAGGGGGCTGGCAACCGATGCAGATGGAATTCTCCATCACTGCCTTTTATGAGGAAGGGAATTTGCTGTTTACAAAAGAGTATCAGGCAGATTTCAGCAAAGTCACGTTCATTTTTTTTATTGCATTGTGTATTTTGTGGCAAAACTAAAGTCAAGTCATCTAAACGTTGTCTGGAGTGAAAATTCAAATTAATGTGGGAGATGCTTTGTTCTTCCTGAAAGGAGGTATTTCTCCCTTGCCCAGTGGCAATGCACAGAATTTAAAGGTTAAAAAAGCATAAGTCTAAACACCACGTTAAAGAGCATAAACCTCTTTAGCAACAAGTTCCTCCTTTCCACATCCTCTTTCCAGCAGGGTTTGCTTTCAGACTAGACTCCAGTATCCACTAATCATGGCATTCATCTCAGACACTTTCTCAAGGATAAAAATCCTTTATCCTCTCCTCCCAGACTCCTCATCTTTTTCAGACAGCACCTTGGGGTGTTCTCCCACTTATTTTCTTCAAGCAAAAAGATGTGAATGCCTGGGATAACAGTTCAAGGCGTATCCAGTGACACCTTCCAGAGACACTTTTGGAATTGTGATCCACCCCACACCATTCTGGACTAGATGTTTGCTTCATAACGTAAAAAGAGGAACTGTGAAATGACATAAAGCCCTGAGCATAAGACACAAGCTTGTTAGACTATTAGACGAGTTGAGCTACATCAAATTTTGGATTTTGAATTGGTTTTTAATAGAAATTTTGTTCTAGACAGCATAACACAATTTTGCTGAGCCTGTGAAGGTCAGAGTCTATGGAGGATCTCTGTCCCCATATGACACATATCAGACTCTTAAATTCTACTCTGGACATCCTTTCTGGCAAAGGTCAGCCTTAGACGTAAACCCGAGTATTCGCCTTTCAGGAACATAGAGAGTTCAAATTCTAAGCTATAAAAATATTGCCTCAAAAGTGACACAGCAGCATTCATTTTACTCCTGAATACTGAAAGCACCTTTATGACTCAGCCAAATTAGTGTGCCATAGAATCATAAATTCACACTAACTACCAGGAAGGATTTCTCCTGGTACTTACTGTGCATTTACAGTAACTTTTTACTGTAAATTTACAGTAACTTTACACATCTTGAAAACAAACATCTCGAAAACAAACAGCAGCTCGCACCTCTAAAACATCTTTTTAAACCTTGTCTTGGAAAGATTTTCATTTAGCAATAAAGCTATCAGCATGTGAGGTAAGTTTCTTCAGTTCTGAGTGATGACACTGAAAAACCCACACCAGTGACTTCCAAAGTAAGATTATTAAGCCAGATCACAGTTGTTGTATCTGCCAGGCATTCAAGCACATGCTTTCCCCCTATGTAGGTTATTCTGTCTTGCACTGGTGGCTATTAGAGCACTAAAATGAATAAAATATGTTTGGATAATATGCTGTCATACAAAGTGATCCTGAGGATTTCTTCTTTCCAGCCTCAAGAGAATTTCCAGGACAAACCAGTCTGAATATGCTTTAATGTTTTCACAGACTTTGCACGTCACTTTGGATATTATTGTTGTGCAACTTAAATGCCCAAACCATTGAAAAGCCAGAGGAACTTGGACGCTTTAATCACTTAAGGACTTGTGAAAATGTGGAGCTCTATCACTGTTTATTCAATAAGTTTCCCATCATCATTAATGATAATTAATTTTGGATTCTCTTCTGCTTCAACCCAAAACAAAGACTCGAGCAGATTCAGTCAGACAGATCCATGGTCAAGAGCCTCTGGCTGCCTGGGAGCCCTCAGCCTGTCAGGGTGCAGTCAGAATATTTACTTGGTCAGGATTTTATCCCAGTTGAAGCACAGTGAGTTTCATCTTTGTGATTAAATTGTCCAGACATTTAAAAGACTTCTCGCTTGCAAAGACAGAGTAAGAAACTTTCTTTCTTATTTATATCCTGCTGTTTATTTCCATAGCTCTTTCACTGCTTGGGTTTAGTTTTGATTTTCCCAATGTGATATAAACTCACTGAGTTGAATTCGCCACTTCATTTCAGACAAATTCCTCTGTTAAACACTAACATCAGTGCCATCACTGAGAAATTATCCTCCTGATTTACCAGTTTAGAAATCTTGGGAATCCAAACAATCCCTCTCCTATCTTTAGCAATGACTACTGGCAGCCATAGGAATATTCAGAGTGCCCAACCTCACAGCACTTCCCAGATAATACCAAGTGTTTGATTTGAAGGTACATTCTGGGTAAAACAAAAGGGATCCAGACCTCCAGTTCCTGCTGTGTGTTCTTCTAAAGATGAAGATTCTCCATGAATATTTAGGAATTGCTGTGAGAACTTCATCATCTTTATGTAGTCAGGGACTAACAGCTAAAGTAAAGCCAGTGAAAAACTTAAGGGAACATTTCTTAACTCTCAGAAGACAGGAGAAGGGCCTGCTTCTAATAATGTTGAGGTTTGCCACTGTTGCTTTTCCCTTGTCTTACAATGTAAGTATTTACAGTTCAGCCATTATGGCCATTGGAGGGGATGCTCATTTCTAATTTTTTGCAGATTTTGGAATGCCTGCAGAAGTAGCTTAACCTGGTGTCCCTGTGTCTTCCAAGCACACCCTCCCCCTCAGGGTCTACAGTTTTCACTCCACCCGAATGCAGAGCTGCAGGGCAGATTCTCAGCTCTAAACCATCATCACTTCAGCTGAACCAAGGGCTGATGCTGCTCTACCTGAGCAGAGGTGCAGGTGCCCTCCATCCACCTCTGTCCACAGGCAGATACTGCTTTGGTTTGCTTCATGAGACATTCCTCATGCTTTTAGGGAAACAAATGGGCTCATTAAGGCCAGGAAGGAGAAATGCCATGGTTGGATTACATCTGAAATACGTGGATTGCTTTTGTGTAGGAGCTCCAGTTGGTTAGGACAGTCGGGATGGCTGGAGACGAGAGATCTCTGAGGTTGGGTCTTAGAGCATGGAGTTTGTTACAAAGGGCGTGGGTGTAGGGGCCCTGCTTGGAGCTGCCAGCTGCAGCTCGAGGCAGGCCAGAAAAGTGAGAGAGCGAGAGAAGCAAAGGTAAGAGCAAGAGAGAGTGAGGGCAAGAAGAAGAGGAGGAAGAAGAAGAAGTAGAAGAAGTAGTAGAAGTAGCGCGAGGTTCTCGTTTACAATACAATAAATCTTCTGTGTTGAATATTCTAATTTCCATTAACCAATCTAATACAAGATACAAATCCTATAGCATTTACATACAGCCTATAAGAATTGATACATTACAATACTGCATTACATTTTAAACTCTAGAAACTCCTCTCTGGACCCCTGCTGCCCAGCTAGCAGGGTCTGCTCTGACCCTTGGAGCTGTCTGCACGCAGAGGGTATTGTTCAACAGAGCGGGGATTACCTTCTGCCGGCCATCCCATTGTTTTCCAGGTGTTCAGTAACTAAGGCTTGGTATCTCAAAGCTTGCTTTCATTTCAATCTCACTTACAGTTTCCCTATTCTCAGCATCTTTTGCCAGGCAATCATATTTATAAGGCTTTCCTGGTTCATCTTCCCCAACACTTTTGAGTTATCCTCTCGTAGTGCAGACACCAGCTGTTTGACCAGTCAGATCACGGGCCCACATGTGAAAAGCAGCTTTTAGGCAACTGTCCCTTCTGAGGAGTTTTATTTGTGGAGAGCAGCCAGTGAGTGAAGGAGAGGGAGGAGAGGCCAGAGGATGAGGTACTGCATTCACATCTCCATTTAGGGAGGAAAATCAGATGTCCAAGGCTTAAACGCCCGGTGTCTGCAGGGAGGGGGAAACGACAGCAGTGATCATGCACAGCAAGTGCAGCTCTGCACAAAAATGGATTATCCACAGGGTTATCCTACTGACCCAGGGAGAGCAAATCCCTGAATTTTTGTCTTTTATCAGTCCCACAAGTGCTTCCACCCGTGGTAAACTTGCAGCAGCAATAAAACTCTAGACTTGCAGACCAAAGCTCAGCCCACAGGTGGATCGCTGCTAAATGAGATTTAATTTTTTGCTCACCACCACAGGACTGGAGATTTAGTCGTCTTAGGAGAAAAACCAACCCTATTTTGATAATTATTCACTGTATCAGACTAGAAAGTGCTGTCTCCAGGCAAAAATCAGACCTCAGTGTGCTTTATACAGCACAGACACTCGGTATTAACCAGACCTCAGGGAGCCACTTGCCCAACTCCCAAGCCCAGGAAGGGTCTCGTGGAGCAGGCAGTGCCCAGGTGGCTCCTGGACAGCTCCAGACAGAGATTCCATCTCCTGAGGCACAGGAGAAGGTCACCTGCAACACTGGCCAAAGTTCAGTGCATGAAAACTGGAAGGTGACACTTGCTCTTAACAAAAAGTGTATTTTTCCCTAGGAAAGACATCTTATTTCCTGAAAGCTGGAAAAAATGCAAATTCAAAATGTTTTAGCCTTTGTGATTAAGTGAGAAACAATGCAACATACAGGCAAGACAGCAGTTCTAAAAGGTTCTTTCAGCTGTGAAGGATTTTTAAAAGCTTCTTTTTAGCCAAGAAAACATACATATTTATTTAATCTTTAAATAGAATTAATCTTGAAGGAAACATACATTTGGATCACAGGAACACAGCATGAAATTCAGACGAATTACTCTGTAAATCTAAGACAGAATGGCTTACTAAACCTTGCATTCCAGCTCATCCCAAATAACCTTTTAAATATGGAAATAATATGAGAAAAGCATGAAGCTCTTCACACAAAAAGCATTTTTTGGATGTGGATGCTTTCCACTCGTGGTGAAGAGTGTTGACAGAACAATACCTTAATTTCCTTTGCAACTGGCATGTTTAGGCTGTAATTTTTCCTTCAGACAAGTCAGACATTTAATTCTTTTGGAAGACTAAATCAATGAACTAACAATTACTGTAAGAAGACTCATGCTAGCTGGGGATATGATCCTCGGGCTTTTTGTTTTACAGTCTCAAAATAAATTTTACCATGTCATTCTTCCCATCACCACATAGCCTCAGGACAAACAGAAGCTCTTTCAGAAACCAATTTTCATCTAATGACAACTGAACCAACTAAATAAAACCTGACATTTTAAACTTTAAAGAAACATTCAGAGCTTTGGAATTGTACTGTTTATGTTCTAGAAATGACATTGAGGTAGTTTCTTTTTTTTTTTTTCCTTTAGAGCAAAAAACAACATAAGAAAGCCTTCATCCAGTCTGAGGGAGGGAGATACAAACTGGAAAAAGTGCCAAGAGAGAAGATAACAAAATACTGGCATCTGGAGAGCTGCCTGCTTGGCAGGCATGCATGTCATTTACAAGTGTTTGCCTTTAATTATATTCCTGGAAGACTCGGGTGAATAATACCACCGAGCAAGTTGCCACTTCCCAAGCACTGCCACTTCATCCTATGGAGATAAAGGGTGCCCACCGTGGGGTTTTTGCTTCCTGCCACGACACAGGCAACAAAGAAAGGCACAACTAAAACCAAAGGATTTTCTGAAGTGACACCACAAAGGGGATTGAGCCATCAAACTGATGTCATATGGGGCCCACTCGGTCACCAGACTGCACAGGAGAGGTCAGACCTGGAGGCTTTATAGTTCCTTGCTCATCTCCTCTTCTGGGCAAGCCCCATCTTAACAAGACTTTCCAGGCAAAATAAAAATAAAATGATGGAATTCATAGAATAAGGGTGAGCAACAGCTCGATTCTGGGAACATTTTGGCAATTCCAAGAAGAAACATGTCACAACCTCCCCAGCCGAAAACATTAAGGACAGAATATTATGGGAGGAATGTTTTATCCAGTCAGAAACCAAGATGGAAACATGCCAAGCAATGTTTTCATGATGCCTCCCATACTCAGCTTGTTGGGGGACAGACAAAGGTGACAGAGCACAGTGAGATTCCCAAAGCTTTGAAAAGGGGCCAGGGACCAAAAACCCTGATATTAATATTGAAGTGTACCAGCTTATATCACTAGTGGGAATAAAAGTGAATTAAACTATGTTTATAAGTTTCTATTGTTTAGAAAAGGACACTTTCTTAAAATAACATCCTCAAGAGAACAAAACACTATCTGTTTCAGTCTCAATAGAGCTTCTTAAATTAAACACCCATCTCAAACAAAGCAAGGCCCTCCCAAGTTCTGGAGCACTGTGTTCTCCCACATTTTCATTTTTCAAATTAACGCACAAGGTCTCCTCAGGGTGAAGCACTGTGCCAGAGGTGGGCATCAGCAGCCTGCTGCAGAAAGGTGAGGAGAGACACACAACCCCAGAACAACGCGGAATTCCTGATCCTGTTCCTGGTGGACCTTCACAGACCCAGAAATGGAGCCCATCTCAATGAAATTTTGTCAGGTTCTTGGGGATTCTTGTT
Source organism: Callaeas wilsoni (assembly GCA_013398955.1). Taxonomy (NCBI): domain Eukaryota; kingdom Metazoa; phylum Chordata; class Aves; order Passeriformes; family Callaeidae; genus Callaeas; species Callaeas wilsoni. The sequence goes on from VWPU01009503.1 coordinate 25,262, forward strand.
GAGAGCCACAGCACACTGCCCCCACCTCAGCCTGGATGTGACCTGCAGGCTCTGGCACAGGGAAATGGGACATGGGCAAGGCTCACACGGCTGGGCACGACCCCGGCAGCGGAATCCCAGCCCCTGCCAGCAATAACTGCCAGGAGGGATCCAGGGAATTAAGAGAGCCCTCCCTGTTTGCTTGGCTGTGTGAGAGGAGTCCTGGGGGCACCACACACAGCTCTGCTCCACTTCCTGCCTCCAGGAACAAAACAGCTGGGAAAGAAAGTGCTCAACAACACATCTGCAACAACCCTTTGTGTCTGGTGACTGCTGCCCAGTGACTTCTCCTTGGACCCATCCTATTTCCCATCACTACTCTTGGCACAGAAAAAAAAATTAAATTCCTCTTACAAAGCTACCACCACTCAAATTCTACAGCACAGTTTGTGGGTCTCTGCCTGCCTTCCAAAGGCCACAGATTTGCCCTGGGGTGACAATGCAAGTCCAAAGCACTGCTCACCCTCCTTGCCACTGCAGCATCCTGCTTCCCAAGTCCCTGCCCCGTGCCATGAACACACATCCAAGGACATAGATCCATTTAAACACATCCTTGCCTGCCTGCTCTGGGTTCCTGCCCTCACAGCCCACCATCCAGGCTTTATATTTGTGTTAGAAATCGGGCTGGTCTCGTCACAGACAGAAATGCTTTTGCAAAGGAATCAAGGTTTCAGCTTGCTGGGGGGTTACATTGGTGAAATTGATAATTGTATGTGGAGTTTATATTGTTCAATTTAAAATTCTCATCAGCAAAATGCAATCCAACATGAAATATTTGCTGTGACCAGGATTCTCTCAGGGTCCAATGCACAGCAGATTTCCAGAGAAAAGCCTGTTAATTATTACTTTGAGGTTTTGGTGACAAAGGTTACTTTAGAATAATAACAGGCCAAACCTGCAGACAAAGTCAACACAGGTTTTCCAGTTTGTCTGGTGCTGCAGAGCACCTGCAGGAGCTGAGGCAGGGCTTGCAGCAGAGGTGTCACAGCCACTGAGAAAGGATCAGTGTCACGCTGAATGTGAATTAGCACAGTGGCCATGGACTGGGCATTTCAACCCTCCCATACCCTTTTCCTGGGATCAACATCACATTTCCTCAACTGATTATTATCAATTTTTATTCTATTCAACAAGGTATATCTTGTGGCAGCTGTCTCTTCCACTGTGGCAAGAAAGGCCCTTCCCTTTGCACTACAGGTTGGCTCCCTAAAAGATTAGCTAACAAGAACACACGAATAATAACGTCAGCCTGGAACACAGGAGACCCCTTTGGAGTCTCCCTGGTTCTTCAGGGGGCAGCTCTCAGATGTTGTGAGCTGTCAAGCACATTTTACATGCCTAATGGAACAAAAATCCTCCTGTTTGGTTCTTCCTTTTCCAGCCAGCTGCGGAAGAAAAGCCCCAAATGAACCTCCCAGTTGTGAAACACACAAACACACTCCCAAAAAAACCCACATTTGATATTTCTTGGCCAAGAAAGGGCCACGGAAGGTAGGAAACAGCTGCCTGGAGCTCCCTACCTTCACCTGCTAGGGTGCTGGAAGGTGTCACATTTTCTTTTCAGAATGCATTCAGTGAAAAAAAATAAAACAACTCAACCTCAAAACCTTAGGAGAAAATAATGATGGGAGAAGGAAAAAACCAAAACAAAGCCCACGATGTTTTCAGAGAATTGTTTGGCTGGACACCATCAGAACATGCTGTTCCAAGTACCTTAAAAGACCAACAAGGGGAGGCCCTTTAGAGCTGAAAAATGTTTCCTTGCCTCCAAGAAATATTTCAGCTTCATTAGCGTATTTGGGGGAAAGTTGCAACATTAAAATTAAAACCAAAAAGCATTTTAACCCAGTATTTTCCCCCAGCAAAAAAAGCCATCATCCCTCCCCTCCATTTTTCCAAAACATGTGTACTCCTCAAAAGACCAATTACTTGGAACAGTCGGGACTATTATTAACTCTAAAATGATTACAGGATTGTATTAGGGTAGCAGTAGTAATGACAATGTTATTCTATCATGATGCCCTCGATGAGAGCTTCCTTTCTTGGTTGGTAAAATGAGAATTCCTGTTCCAAGGGGTTCCAGTTACTTTTTTGATCTCTGTAGATCAGTGCATCCTACATGTATTTGTGTTATGAGCACTCTTATTTAGATTACATTCAGATTTCAACATCCCCTTCAAAATCCTGGCTGCTAAGTGCTTTAGAAGGTTTTGAATTTCAATGAATTCCCATGTCTCTCATGCACCAAATCACAGCTGACCTCTGTCTCATCACTCCAGGGCAAAACCAGGTGGCCACACTTCTCTTGAAAAGGACATTACATTTCCAGCTGCTGGAGAAAACGATCCAAATCAAATGAATTCACCAAATAAGACAACAAGAAAGCAGATTCTGAATCCAGCTGATCCAGAATTACAGCTATACAGGAAGGCTCGACTTGTTTTGATGTGGATTTGAAAGACTTTGCCTTGCACTTTCGGACACCTCCTCCTAGGAGCCCAATTCCCTGGCATCTTTGTAAACCCTGCACTTCCAGTCTGTGGATCACCAGGATGTAAGAACAGCAATAGCTGCACAGAAGATCACTCACTCCTCTAAATCTGCCCTCATGAAACAAATAAAGCTCTGGAGGCAGATTTTTAATCTGCTTCTTAAATTAAACACCCATCTCAAACAAAGCAAGGCCCTCCCAAGTTCTGGAGCACTGTGTTCTCCCACATTTTCATTTTTCAGATTAACGCACGAGGTCTCTTCAGGGTGAAGGCACAAAAAGCCCCAAGGTTCAGAAGCCAAGTGCCAGCACTGATTTGACCCTTAAAGAACCAGCGAGAGCGATGAAGCCCTGCTGGCCCGGGATCCCAGAGGGGTGGCAGCTCATTGTTCTACCCCTAACGCGCACCCAGCGCCCCTCCCCTCCCCCCCCAGCCCAAAATTAATTCTAACAACGTGAAGACAATGCCACTTAATTGCAACTGCATCATCTCCTGCAGGATCCCGCTGCCGATCCTGCCGTTTGAATGTGCAGTTGCCAGGGCAACGGGCGTGAAGAGGATGCTTTTGTGCTGCCGCTCGCATCCTCGGGAGCCGTGCCAGCACCGGAGCTCCCGCAGCTGGGGTGGATTTAACGCCTTCCTCGCCGCCCCGCAGGGAGCGCCCAGCCCCGGGCAGCGGCTCCCCTGCTCCGGGGATCGACACCCGCACGAGGAGGGCACAGGGATGTCAGATAGCACCGCGCACCCGGCGTGCTGCAGCAGCTCCCCTCGAACGCGCGGCACTGCCAGACTCCATTCGCAGGAGCTTTGGGGTACACGGTCTGTCCTTCATGGGGAAAAGATCCTTCACCATCGTTCAAGAATTATTTTCTTCTGGCGGTTTCCCATCTGCCTGTTGTTGTCGCCTCAGCCGCCCCCTCCACACGAACAGAAGGCTGCATCCTGTCTGGAGGACTACATAGTCCCTGCCTCCACAATTTCAACCTAAAACCATGATTAATGCGTACAGAAACCTCCCCATCAATCTCTGATTATCTTCCAAGGCAGACTGCTTCCCGGAGCTGAGCTCTTAATAGCTTTCCTATTTCTTTAAGATGAAGAGTTTAAACTTAGGTCAGAGCCTACTTTGCCCATGACCTTTTATACCACTTTTGAGTCTGCAAGGCTTAAGCCCTTCTATAAAAACTAAGGTGCACTGCAATCATTCTCTTCATATACACACACGTGCAGCCAACAAAGAAACATCTGTCTCGAAACTTTTCCACAGATAACGAGCTGCAGCTGAAGATTACAAGCTAAATCTGCTTTTAATGGCAAGGAAAACTATTTGCAACAATGGCAAACAGCCTCCCTGCCACTGCACTCACAGCTAATTACAGCATACAAAAGTGCCTGTTAAAATGATCACCAGTGTCCTCTAGGAAGTCCTGAAATCTTCCAGCAGCACTCATGGAGTGAATGTCTGAAAACCAGCCAGTGAAGGATGCTGGACTGTCTGTGGAGGACAACATCCATGGTGCTGAGATGCAGGATGTGACAGACGCATGAGGAAAAGAAGCCAGTTAGGACTGATTTCATTTTAGTGCAAAGCTGAGTCTTTCACAGCCGTTTTCGGCTACAGACAGGTCCCAGAGAAGCACAGCAAACAAGCAAATTGCAAGACACTGGCTCACACAGCCTACAGCTGAAACCACCTTCGTGTCCCCAGCAATGCTCGAGGCACATAAAATGATTTGTGAGCTCCTTCTAAGCTCAGCACCTCTCTTTGAAACACATTTCCTCACCTCCCAGATGCCACAGGTGCCATTATTTCCGGTGCAAACACAAATGTCACAGAGCTCAGAGCTTTGCAACTTGTGTTTACCTACACTTGAACAAAAGTCATTAACCACCAACAGCAGAGAAATGTGAAACATTTTGGGGTAGACGGGGAAACAGAAGCCTAAACTTCAGCTGTTTCAGTACATGTAGCCTTTGCAGAATAAGTAATATATTCGAGAAAACAACAATTATATTCCACAAAGCTTTAGAGGTGAGGAGGAGAGATGGGGAGGGACCCCTATTCTGATTAAGCAAGAGGATTGCTGTTGCTCCATATTTTTAACTGGGAAAAAAAGCGGCGGAAGGGATTAAAAAGGCACATTTAGAGCTGCAAAAGTGATCTTCAAACCAAGAGCCATACTCCAGAAGGGTGCTGGGAGCACGGAGAGGGGATCTGGCAAACCAGGTAAGTGTCACTGTTCTCGGGGGCTGTTACCATCCCATCACTTTGTCACACAGAAGGCAGCGATGCAGCTCCACTGAGAGGAGTGCACATCACTGCCGTGCCAGCTGACGGTCTTCCCCTTTAATATCCACTCTCCTCCAGCCCTGGATTCCCCCCAGGCCCCATCCTGGCAGATATCCCAGGGTGTGATGAGCTGTCACTCCACTCCATGCCCCGAAACTGCTCTTGCAGTGGTCATGGAAGTGCTCAAAGCCTGATGCAGTGCCAGGACACCTCCCTCTCCTGCAGGCACCACTGGGCTCCACACGAGTCCCAAACATAAGCAGATGTCTCTGGTCTTGTTCAAACTGGAAAACAGGGTTAGACTGCAGTGACACAGCTACAGAAGAGACAGAGGAATTAAATGATGAAGAGCATTGCATCTGAGGGGCATTTAACCCAGGTGTGCTTACACCTGACAGCCAAGTCTTTCGTGACCCTCATTCCATGGAATTTATGACAACTGGGTTACTGTTGAATATTCTGGAGGACACTGAGATCACAAATCCTGTCACTGTGGACTAAAGAACATTAATGCAAAATCTGTAAAGCTCACCCTAGGTGCCCACACAGGGACTTGCCCCAAGCTTCCTCTGCCTTCCAAATGAGAGCAAAATCTTAAATAGGTAGTGAGGTAGGGGAGAGTTTAGGGTTCAAATCAGCGCTTGTAAATATGAAGATGTTTCAAATCCTGAGACAAATCATTTTCCACCAGTTAGAAGCAAACAAAAGCTGGTGCTGCCTCCAGTAAACATGTGAAGGTGCAGAAGTCAGAGCTCCTGAATTCTCTGGCACCTCAGCCCTGGATAAATCACCTGCTCATCCCACACACCCCAGTTTGGGAAGTGGGGAGACACTTGCTCTGTTGATTCCTACCACTGCATCATGCCAGAACACAGTAGTGCCTTATTTCCCAGACTTTTCACTTGCATGGTGATAACCACCCCTGAAAATGCTGGAAAACTGCTGAGAAGAGTGGAGACGGTGGCCCATGGCATGCAGTGTTTCTAGGAAAAAGGGCACTGGGCTGTGAAAATGCAATTCTCCACCTTCAGCCAGGTATCTGACCTTTGGAATTAATGGGAATTTAATCAAACACAGCAGTGTCCCTCCTGTGGGCTGGGACACAAGAGGGTTTCCTGGGAAGCAGTTCAGCAGCCCTGTCTCACGGTGTCTTTCTGTGCTGTCTTCCTGAACACAAACCAGCTCTGTCTTTCCAGAACATAAGGGTGCAATCACAGCCCTTTCATAAAGAGAAGATGCAGATGACAGCAGAATCAGGGCTTATAAAACACAGGGTCAAGCAGGGAAACTGGGAAAGCACACGATAACACTCTCATTCTGTAGGATCAGACTATTTTCCTTTGCGAAGAACTAAAGATCACTGTTTATCTCCGAAGCAAGCTTACCCACTCTGTCCTCACTTGCCTGCCTGCCCTGCTTAGGGGATCACTGCTGTTTGTTTAACACTGACAAAGATGTCCTTGAGATCCCACCCTTTTTGCAGGGTCAATGAAAAAGTTCACACAGACCCGGGGTTTAGTTAAAAATAAGACAGACAAAGTATCCATTCAGTTGTGACAGTCATTCCTGGGTATTTTCAGCCCATGCTGAGCAGGACCACCACACAGAGGCAGTGTTTGCCTCGGAAAGGGGTTAGCCAGGACAGGTGGCCGAGGACATCCCAGATACTGGGGGGCCAGAGGATTCTCCTGCCTCTTGGCAGGACACAGCTGCCCCTGCCCCACTGCAGCCTGGCAGAGGGGGAAACTCCAGGGAAATCACCAGAAAAGAGCAGGATGGGCTCTGATGCTAATAGCAGTGGGCAGAAAGAACGTCCACTAACCAGAGGGAATCTTTCTTACTCTTTTTCCAACAAACCAGCAGCTTTCCCCACAGAAGACCTCCCTAGGAGACTTCCTGCATGAGCTGAAGGGCTCTGGAAGACGCCACACCTTTGAAATGGTCATGCTCAGCTCAGCTGATATTTTACAGGTTTATCTCAGAGGAAATGGGGTATTAGCAGAGCCCAATGTTCTGAAACACCAGCAAAAGATTCACATACCAGGGGAGGTTTAGATTACAGATGAAGAAAAATTTCTTTACAAAAAGGGCTGTCAAGCACTGGAACTGACTGCCATGGGAAGTGGTTTTTTAAAGAGCTGTAGATGTGGTGCTGGGGACATAGCTTAGTAGTGGACTCAACAGTGTCAGGGTAAGGGTTGGACTCAATAATCTTACAAGTCTTTTTCAACTTAAAAGTCTTTTTCAGCCTAGAAGGTTCTATGGTTCTGGGATGTTGGCATCAGCTCCTAAATTCACCCTTTGAACTTCTGGTCAGCAGAGGCCAGGGACTGGAGGGATATGGTTGAACATCTCAGGTGTGTCAGGTCAATCTATGCATGGTTTTATGATGAATGACAATGAAATTATGTGAATAGGACATTAATATGTGAGGTTTCCTACATTAACATGGTGTTTAATGTGGGTAATAACTGAACGCAAAGCTAATCACTGCCCTACCATTAGACTTCAAACCACTGATCACCACCTTGAACAAACTCATACACACCAGAACGGCCCAAAATGGCATCCTTGGCCAGAGTTTAGCTCTTGCTTCACATCTCTTACGAAGAACAAACGCTCCTCCTGACCTCACTGTGACTGGTTGCACAGTATTTCCCCTTCTAGGAGGGGGTGAGAGACTCCAATAAACAGGAAAGCGCTCAGAAATAAAAATAAACCCACAGACTTTGGAATGTCTTCTTTTTCTTTCCCGAATTAATTCTCCCCATTCTTCAGTCTCATGTCTTACTTGGAAAACTGAAATGAGAAGCAGGAAAGCAACCCTTTGGACGCTCACTAAAATTTCAGTACAGAAGCTGCTGTGAGGAATGAGCACCACCAGGAAAATACAAGAAGGAGCAAAAAAGAGAAGCGGTGTCAGGCCACCCTGGCAAATACAGTCCAGCCTTGGTCAGCCTCATCTGTTGTCCCCTGTCACAGAGGGCAGAGAACAGCAGCAGCTGCACATGAAGGACATCACATTGGCATCATGTTTTCTGAGGAAAGACATCCAGGTCTGGGCCTCCAGAAGATTGACTCTAATCCCAAAAGTGGACATGGGTGAAGTAAAGGAGAAATTCATCCTGCTTAAGGGCAAAAATACCATGTGCATCTAGCCAGAGGCTTCCACTGTCCTCTCCATTACACTTGTCAGAGTAAGAGAACAGGTGACACTGATGGAAAGCCAGACTGGGAATGGGTTTCTGTTCTTCTGAATTGTTTGCTTATGGCTGTGAGCTGATTTCAAAACACACATGAAGCATAAAACCTCAGAGCAAACCAACTAACAGAGCCCAAATACAGGTAGTGTTCATGATTTGAAATGCCTGCTACATTAGTCACAATTCAAAGCAAATGACATATTTGTTTTCCTGTTAAGATGCCAGTAGAAGTGGCAAATAGACACAAGCATTCTTGGTTGCTTACAGATTATAGCTGTTCATTTGGCACAGAAAATCTCTGGTGGGTAATTGAGGTTTTACACAAGTCAGAGGCAAAACCCACTGTGAATTCAGCATAGTCATGCAGAGACCAGAGATAGCATCAACCAATGAAGGAAAACTCTCCACTCCCTCTGGGTAGAACTTGCTGCTAAGGCTGCACCAGAACCAAATTAAAACAGCTGAGGGAGAGAGTGGCCATTCACAACAGAACAAAGGTTTGCTCAGACATGTCTTGGTGGAAATGTCTCTGCTGGAGGAGACAGCAGGAGTGAAAAAACGTTCATCCATTACCTTTGGCCGCTTCCATTGCACTTTCCCTTTTGCTGCCGAGTCATAGTAAAGGGATTCAGCCGAGGCTGGAAACTCAGGATCCTCAAAGAGCCGGCCCTGCTGGATGCACTGCCCCTTCAGCTCGTGGTAGTTCTGATCTCCAAAGAGTTGCACTGATGAAGACATCTTCCTGTCTAGATAAGATCAATATTGGACAAACTAGGAAGGTTCTTGAAAGCCCATAGCTGATACGGCTCCGTGGTCTTCAACAAGAGAGCATGGGAGTTGTTCTAAATGAGGTGACTGATTTTTTAAAAACTAAACAACCTAGATTATAAATTAGATTATGTTAAAGGCTAGGTGAGTATAAAACCCAAAAAGATCTTACAGATAAGAATCATATTTTGTCTGAACAGAACTGTTATCAGGAAAAAGCCCAGGCCAGGCACAAACCCAACATTTTGCTTTGTCCAATTGATTGGAAAGGTAGCACAGTGAGGCTTGGCTCTCAGTCTGTACCATGTGTGAAGAGCTGGGCTATCTTTCTGTCCTACATTCTTCTTCTGGCCACTAAAGCTTGAATTATCTACTCCAAATCTTATGCCTAAAAAAACTAAAACCAGATTTCCACACTTCCCCATCTTAATTTAAGTGACAATACTTTGGCTTGTACTATTGTCTTTGAACGTTATGTTACATTTCAGGGAACTGAATTCCCAGAAGCAGCAAATATTTGCAAATAATTGATGAGAACTAAAAGTATTAAAAAAGCACAACAACAACAAAAAACCCAAACAATGTGCTCTCAGACCTTAATTCCCAGAATCCTGACTATCAAACTTGGCAAGTTTATGGTCGCACCCACAGAGCTCAACTAAATTGCTTTAAAACATTTTACAAATGAGAAAACAATTGCAGAAATCACTTAGGGCAGTTTGAAATTGGAGGACATGAGGGATGCTACATCTACTTCAAGAAAGGGAGTGGTGAGAGCATCGGAACTTACCCTGTTTGGAAAGGTCCTGTGGGTCGGTTCCTCTCCTCTTCCTTCTGGGTTAGAGATGTACCTCCCTTTCCGTGCCTACAGCAATAAAGACAAATGCAGGTCGAATTAACCAACATCCTGCTCTGGAGCGTGGCACCACATCGTCCTGGCAGCCACTTGCTGTGTCCAGCTGCAGCGAGCTCAGCTGCTGCTCCTTCAGCCACCTGCAGCACGAATTGGATGAGATTCCACAAATCTGCAGGAAACTCAACCAAGCTTTTGCAGGTGTGCAAGTGAGCACAGCAGGGGAAATGCAAAAGAGTAATGAGGAACACTTGGAAATGTCAAATTTATCTTGGTCTTTGTTCTTGTGAGTGAAAGCTGTTTGTGGATGCCCCATCCCTGGCAGTGCCCAAGGCCAGGTTGGACGGGGCTTGGAGCAGCCTGGGACAGTGGAAGGTGTCCCTGCCCATGGCAGGGGTGGCACTGGATGGGCTCTGAGGTCCCTCCCCACCAAAGCCATCCCGTGATTCTATTACTTTCTGATTATCTCCCTCAAAATAAGGTTACAAGGCCTCTCACTCGGCAGGTGGCCTCCCAAGGCACAGCAAACAGGCTTGCTCCTCCCCACAAACCAGTGCTTCAAATTCAAGTGTAAGACAACTTGTCAATTTTACAGAGGTACCTCAGGGACCACAACAAAATAGTTTGACTAATTTGGGTGGGATATAGATTATTTCATGATAACTGGCATTCTTGGTCATTAAAAATTCCCCATGAGCTATCTAACATTCCAAATCGAGTCTGTTTGTTTTTAAAATAGCCCCTGGGTGATGAGGTTTTTTCACTGCCTAATTCATTGAGACAGGTCTTTCATGACCTCATTCCCCTGCCCTTTCTCCCCACCTCTCTACCAGACAGGATCGTGAGTCCTTCCAGGATTAGCACTCCCTTCCACACCAGCCTGGAATGTTCTGTGGCAATGCACAGAACGCGGTGACAGAACACTGCCTGCCTCGCCCCGGGCTGCCCAGCAGTGCTCAGCAAGGGGAACACCAACAAGGGGGAGGCTTCTCCTGCCAGTCTCTTCTCCTGCCCCTCTCCAGGCTCCCTGGGACATCTGGAGTGTGTTTTAGGGGCTCAGGCTCTCACAGCTGCTCACCCTGGCTGCTGGATGTTTCATCCCCATTCAGAAGGCACTGAACTGAAGTCCCATCACCATCTGGAGAACCAGGAGGAACCCACTTTCACAGGAACTCAGAGCTGCCCATTTAAAACTCAACACAAGTATCTCTTTCTCACTGGAAAGCCCTCCATCAAGAATGTCAGTGCAGTTCCTACACACCAGCCTGGTGGTTTGAGCACTGAGGATGCAGGAGTACAGCTGAGCCCTCCTCTCCTGGGGTGTTCACCTACAGGGACCTGGCCTGAGGTAGACCTGGATCCCATTCCAAAGTTTATTTTTGAAGCAGCTCCCATTTTTTGACCCTCAGTTGATGACTGAAGCTCCCAAACTAAGAACCACGCTCCTTCCTCCTGCCTCCAGTCGGGGCACGCAGCAGCAGAGCATCCCCTGCTCCACACCCACAACTTTACCCTGGTTCAGCTGACACTCCAACCTCACAGCGCTGGGGAAACTCTGTGCAGGGCTTGGCAGCTGCTCACCAGGGCTCCCTGCTCTGCCATGTGATACAGAACGAGCTGTGCACAGTGGAGTAAGAAACACAGTCCTAAAAATACTGCACCCCAGCTCAGAGACACTCTGCCGCTCTGCAGAGAGAAGGGACCACTCCAGGGGAGGGACAGAGGAGAAGGGAAGGGGGAAAAAACCCTGAAGAGCTCTACAGGTCACCTAATCCCCCGTGGTATCAGCAGAAGTACAGGAGGTCTCACATCACTGAGCTTTCAACCTCTGAGCTTTTAAGTCTTTCTCTGCCGCTCTATTTTTCCAGAGAGTTTCCCATTCGGATTAGAAAAACCGTTTCGGTAGAAGGGTGAAGTTGAGCCGGTGCAGAGCCCCCTCCTCAGCCTGACCACAGAACACTCTCAGTTCTACTTACAGTTTATACTCAGAGATGATTCCCTGCCGGAGCCAGCCAGAGGACAGCTAAATAACATTCAACACTGGGCAAATACCAGCTCCTGGCCTCAGGAGCAGCCATAAATTAAAGGGACACTCACTTGAAATCCAGGTCTTCACCAGAGCATTAAGATAAGCTTCGAATCTTAAACTATCTAACAGTGTTTCTTTACACTCACATTTCCCTGTCTTAACCTTTCTCTCCCCCAGCTGCTACACAGGAGATCCACAACAAACAGCACTGACTGTTCAGACTGGAGCGTGAGGGATAGCTACGCCCTCCTTATCCTTGAGTTCATGCAATAAATACACAGACCTGAACAGAAGTCACCTCCTCTCAGCCCAGTTGTGCTATTCTGTGTAACCAAGTGACGTGCAGGGTGAAAACCCAGGCAGAGCAGTTATTGCAGCTGTTAAGCCCAGCTATCCCTCCCACTCCCATCCCAGCCCGAGGGGTGCAGGGACAGCAGGGCAGGGTTTTTCTTGACCAAACCCAGCACTTTCAGCCCCAGAGGCCAAGCAGCTGCAGAGGGCTCTCGGTGCCAGATGAAACTCCTCTGCAAGGAGGAGGCTCGGTGTGTTGTAACACATAAATTCTATCACACACCCCACTTTGCTGTTCCAGCTGCAGGACTCCAAGGAATTTCCATGCACAGCACCAGGACTAAAAGGGCAAAGTGCATTTCCAGGCGGGATTTAAGGCCGCAGTTGGACACAGTTTGAAAACGAACTGCTTCTTCCAGAGGTGGATCCTGAGTTCAGGCCCACCCCAGCCTCAGGCCCACATTCCTGCTGGTTCAGGAGCCCCCATCTGGGAAGACCATGGAGGGATGCCAGAAATGATGCACACAGCACATTCCATGCTCTGGGGTAGCCTCCCAGGCTGAGAGAGCTGGGGTGGTTCAGCCTGGAGAAGGAAAGGCTCCGGGGAAACCTTAGAACAGCCTTTCAGCTCCTAAAGTGAGTTATAAAAGAGGCAGAGTGACTTTTCACATGGGCAGACACTGATAGGACAAGGGGAAGTCGTTTTAAATTGACAGAGGGGGGGTTTGGATGGGATACCAGTGAGAACTGGCACAGGTTGCCCAGAGAAGCTGTGGACTCCCCATCCCAGGAAGTGTTCAAGGCCAGGTTGGATTGGACTTTGAGCAGCCTGGAATAGTGGAAGATATCCCTGCCCAAGGTGGTGGAGTGAGGTGGGATTTAAGGCCCCTTCCAACCCAAACCATTCTGTTATTGCATGAATCCACTTTAACATTATTGCTCATTTGCAGGTACCAAGTTGTCACCTCAGCAGGAATAACAGCCACCCACACCTGGTTCTCAGGTTTCTCTTTTGTACCTGCAGTTAGGTGCCTGTCTCGACAACACACAAAAACCTCCCAGCTCTAAACTCTGCTCCTTCCACGCTGACTCCTCACCAAACCTCAAAGCCGCTGTTTGGATTAGGAGAGCAAAACAGGGACTCAAGAATTTCACTGTTTGCAAACATAGTTTGGTATTTTCCCAAACATCTCTGTCTCCATAGTTTGCTTCAGAACAATCAAACCAGTGAGTTCCACCAAAAAAGCAGCCCTGCAGCCAAAAGCTTTAAATTAATCTGAACTGGTTTTCTGTAAAACTAATTAAAGGAACTTCCAGAGCTCCAGATGGAAAAGTTTATTGCTCTCTCTTGCTGTGCAGAGTGATCACAGGTCCTTACAATGCAATGACTTTGCAAATCTGTATTAAGAGTGCAGGGGAACTTAAAGCAGTTGAAAAGCTTCCACTTCATAAACACTGTGGTTTCACGATCTTGGCTGTTCCACTGCTACTGCTGCAGCAGAAGCATCTCTTCTGGAGAAATTTACTCATTCAAATTCTTCAAACAGCTCACAACATTAACTGAGAGGCTTTATGCTGAACTGGATATCCTCTCTTCCTCTGCATAAGCCAATAAAAATGTATAAAGCCAGTGTTAAATCCACATCATGTGGATGTGCAACTGCATTAGTAAGAATATATTCAATTTTGATCAAATTTGCTGCACAGGATAATTTAATAGCACCCTGTCCAGTGTTAAGGACCATGAGCCAGGGTTTCTCAGTAGTTTTGGATGGCAATGCTCTCCCTCACTGGGTGAAACACTAAGTTTATTGTGTGCTCTGGCCTCTGGGGATACCAGGCTTGTGCAGCATTAGCCCTTCTTTCATCCAGTCTTTGGATTTTCCAACAAAATAAGGTTGGTTTGACTATTTTATGGCCTCTGTAACTCAGTACTTTTAGAGGCATATAAAAGTTTCTCTGTTAGCTCAGCTCAAGAATTAGCTACGGGAAGGAGACGCAAGCATTTGCCCTCTGCAGAAACAGGATGGTGCCAACCTTGTCCTGCTGTGCAGTTTTGCCACACTTAAAATCGAGAGAGGAAACCACATATTTTCATCTGGGAGTATCTGCCCATATCCTATCACTTCTGAGCAGGAACGTGGGGGAGAGCAACTGGACATCAGGAGTCCACAACCTGTTTGCTTTCACAGACCACATCGAGGCCTGGCAGAATCATCAGGATGTAAACCAAAGCTTTTCACCATAAAATTAATTACAACGCTTGTACTGCAGCAGCACAGTGCTTCACCAGGCTTTTCTGTCAGGTCTCACTGGGACAGGGGAGCTTCTGTGGTACTTCAGCTGCCAGTCAGAATTGAGATTGCACTGCAGAGGGTGGGTGCTGGTTCAGGACCAAGCCTGACATTCCCTAAGCCCAGGAGTGGAGCAGGAGCTCTGCCAAGAACCTGCTGTTGATTTTCACAGTTTGTTCTCTCTGCAACTCTCTATCTCACCAGTTCCTGGTTAGATAAAGTGCAAACCCATTCTGAGCCTTCATGATGGGGGTACAGAAGCAAACAGCTCCTGAGAAAAGCTGCCCTTGTAGGTGACTGTGCCCAAGGGGGAACAACTCTGTCTGGCATGAGCATCACCCCAAATCTGGATCTGTAGGGGTCAGGGGTGGGTGGGATCTTCTCAGCCTGAGAATGGAGTGAAATCAATATAAATCAGTATATGATTGTCAGCAGTACAACACTGATTTCATGGTCAAAACTACTCAAAGTCCTGGCAGAACGCATTCAGAGAGGATAAACTCTGGCTGGACTCCCTGCCTCCCCTCCTTGCCTTTCCCATGAGAGTTTACCTCAGAGTAGTTGCCTGTGAAACACTTTTAACTATTCTCTCTCTCCCCTCAGGCAAGGGCAAAGATTTAAAAAGCAATGGGATTAGCAGCAGAGCAGACTTTTGCCTCCACCTGATTTCCAGGTGAAACGTTCAACAAAATGCTGAAATTCTTAAAGATCACTGCAAGCAGAGACAAAAGCCCGTGGTTCCTTTCATGATTTTCCAAAGTGCACAGGTGTCTTCATGTTTCAAGAAACCTTGTCCTTCAGTGGCTTCCAGTAGAGCCTCAAGAGCAGACACATTTTCAGTTAACATCAGAGAGGTAAAATTCCAGTTAGATCTTTTTAAAAAGTAATTTAGTACAGTAGATGCCAATTGTTACAATTAACATTAAGTCAAGTGGTCTAGAAAAAGCTCTGAAGAAAATGCAAACAGCACTGTCACTTGATTCATTCAAGCCAAAGTTTTGTGCTGGAACCACAGGAAACAGCTTTCTTCAGGATTATAGTAACTCTTCATTCTGCCTTTTCACAAAAGTTATTTTAAAAAAAGAGATTGCAAATTAATCAGTAACTCTTTATTAGGCCACCCTATTATTTTATATATCCACTTATCAATTATTTTAGACACAGTACAAAAACCTCTCCTTCACAAGAACAATGAAAAAAAGTAAAACACCCCCTTGAATTTCACAGTGAAAGAACCCACGGTGAGAACTGACGATATTTTGGAAGATCAGAGACAGGATGACAAATGGAATTATATGAGCAGAGATCAAATCACACTTTATCAGTCTGGCCCCTTTCTTTGGAATAACTGTAAAGGATGCCTGTAGAGAGAAGAGTAGAATGAAACGGGTTATCCCAGAAGAAAGGAGAGCACCCATGCTTTGGCAATAAATCCTGCAATAAAGTTTGGCTCAGAGTGAGCGTGGAGCTGTGACTTTCCGAGAGAACTATAAAACAAACTCAAGTAATCCAAAGCATTTTCTCCTGTGCTGGCTGAAGGGCTCATTGTGGTTCACACGGAGTTTTTTCTTCCTGGGGATAAAGGCGTTAATCCAGTAAACACCAGTCAGGCACTCACCTGGCTGAGCTCAGGCGCTGCTCGGGGCACATCCAGCTCCAAAGTGGCTCCTGCAAACACTGATCCCTGGGCTTCTTAACCTGGAATTCTCCGGGCTGCACCACGATCGCATCTCCAGGGGGGTGTGTGTTGGGATAACCCTTCCAGGGATGTCCCGGAGAGAGGAGGAAGGCTCCGAGCTGACCCAGAGCGCAGAGCCTCCCCGTCAGGGCGCTGCTGACACACAAACTCTCAGCTGTGCCTGTGCCTGGAACTGTGAACCCCCTCTTGAAGAAGGAGATAAGGCCAGGCTGTTTGGCAAGAGCTGCAGGATTTGTTTGGTTTTTTTGTAGGGAAAACACCAGATTAATGTGCACCGTGGACAAAAAAAAGTTACATTCCTTGTTAGGCTGCACAGCACTCATCCTTCCCTTCTCCCTGTCCTAGTAAAGGAATTGGTATCACTTTACAGAGGTAACAAAGCTTAGAACCCAGAAAATAATACATTTCTCTGTGCTGTGGCAAAATGAAAAGTAGGACACACACAAATTCTCCACAAGAAATGGTTTTGGCAAAACAAGCTTCTCTCCATAGTTTGCTCAGCCTCAATTTCCTTTTGGTAAATCCTAAACATCTGGATTAATTTGACTTGATTTTTTTTCTGATTTGAGGACTATAACACCTTTATTTTGCCATTATGTGGCTTTTATTTGTATTTTAGTAAATGTAGTCCAGTTTTCAACAAGCACCATTTCGAAATACATTACAAAATTTAATCTGTACCACAATTTTATATATTCTCCCCAATTTTCTTCCCCCATTTAATCCTCATTTTAGCATAAGAGGTCTAAATTTGCAAATAGGTTCATTCCTTCTCCTAAACATTATTATTGAGCGAATCTCCTAGAGGAGATTGGATCTCAGGGGATGAGTTACATCCACAAAATACTCTGAAGATGATTAAGAAGTATCACAGATTTCTATACTGCAAGGTTCGCCACAGGACTGTTTGCTCTTTTACCCCCATTCCTTTTGAAGGCACACTGAAATTTGGACTGAAAGTCTCTGGAAGCTGCCACTACAGTTTTACCACTCCGTGAGTAAAAAATCCCTACATACTAAAGCCATGTGTTTCCAATTCCTGATTGAGTAAGTAGCCCAGAGTTTAAATCATAATAAGACGCTGATGCCTGCATATTACACACACGCTGTGATTCATTTGCACAGCTGAGGGAAGAACATGAACCCCACATGAGCACAACAAAATTCCACTCTGCGAGCTGATAATAAATATTCACAGCTTATAAAATGTGTTCTTGCAGTAGCTGCCTTTGCTTTGATCCAGCGCGGAACAAAACCATGAGAACTTTTTGATGTGAGTGGTGTAATCCAAGAATTGTATGGGATTTGTCTGGGCTGAGGAGGAGCTCTTGCTGGAAGTCTTGTCAGAAACAGAAATTCCTTTGGACAGGCAGCAAGATGAGCCGCATGGATGACAACTAATGGGAAAAAAAAACCTGGAAAAGAGGTCTTACTTATTGTGAACCATTTAACCTTACAACACCGTACCTGAAATCCTTGAATGATCCCTGCATCCTTTAGCTTCCTTGATGGATGTGTCCCCTCCTCTGGTCTGGTTTCCATCCGTGGCTGCACTGCATCTCCCAGTGTCCCTGATTTCCTCATTGGTTTCCTGCACAGCCTGTAAACACCCCCTGAGCAGTGCCCCACCAGCCCTTCCCCTGCTTTCCAAACCTGACTCCTCCTGCACCCTCAGCAGGCAAACCAGAGCCCAGAGCCAGCCTGTTTTGTAAAGAGACACCACAGTGCAAGTAACCAACAGAACTTGCTCCTTCGCAAGGTCTTCTGTGGGATCTTCTTCTTGGTTTGGACGGTCGGGATGGCTATAGATGAGAGATCTCTGAGGTTGGGTCTCAGAGTGTGGAGTTTATTTAGGAAGGGCGTGGGTGAAGGGGCACTGCTTGGAGCTGCCAGCTGCAGCTCGGAGCAGGCCAGGAAAGTGAGAGAGCAAGAGAAGCAAAGGTAAGAGCAAGAGAGAGTAAGGGCGAGGGGAAGTAGGGGAAGTAGTAAAAGGAGAGGGAAAAGAGGGAAAAGAGAGAAGGAAAAGAGAGGGAAAAGAACGCGAGGTTCTCGTTTACAATGCAATAGATCTTCTGTGTTGAATATTCTAATTTCCACTAACCAATCTAGTACAAGATACAAATCCTATAGGATTTACATACAGCCTATAAGAATTGTTCCATTACCATGCTGCGTTACATTTTAAACTCTAGAAACTCCTCTCTGGAGCCCTGCTGCCAAGCTAGCAGGGTCTGCTCTGACCCGTGGAGCTGTCTGCAGGCAGAGGGTATTGTTCAACAGAGAGGGGATTCCCTTCAGTCGGCCATCCCATCGTTTTCCAGTTGTTCAGTAACTAAGGCTTGGTATCTCAAAGCTTGCTTTCACTTCAATCTCACTTATAGTTTCCATATTCTCAGCACCAGGCAATCATATTTATAAGGCTTTCCTGTTTCATCTTCTCCAACAGTCTTCTGTACCCCACACCTGTATGTTCAGCACCTTGCGCTCAGAGCCCATTCATACCTCCATAAATTCCTGCCCATCACCTTGCACACACACTCCACTGCCAGGTTCTTGTGTCCCACCAGAGATACGTTCATCTATTATTCACTTAATTTCATGGGGCAATTTATTAATAAGACATGAGGTGGTTTCCAGCAGAGATTCGACTTAAATCCTACATGTTTACTCTACTCTTTCTAATTTAAGCAGTTTGAACAAAGAAGAGCCCAAGAGCCAGAATCCAAAAACTAACCAAGATTCACTGAAAACTTTCAGAATTGTGTATCCAATTGGGTCTGATTGTGCTCAAGGACAGCATTTTGAACCTGGATCGCTGATCCTTTGCATTGTGGAATTTTGGTAACAGGTTCCTTCATTCTTTCTCCGAAAGCATAAATGACAGGAGGGGTGGGAGTAAGGGATCAGTCCCAGACTGATGGCTTGCTAGCACTGAACCTTCTGCACAGCACTGAGTTAAAGGAAGAAAACCCCTAAACAGAGGGCACGGAAGGGGCTCTGCTTTGCCCCACTCTGCAGCTGTCACAGAAGCTGAAGTGTACAAGGCAGGATTTATCCCCCAACTACCTTAACCACAAACATAAGAAAAATTTCTGAACCTTGAGAAAGCAAAGGCATCTCAGATACAATGACTTCTTGTAGGGACAGACGAGGCAGCACTGCCATCCCTCCGGTTCCCTGCAGCAGCAGGGTTTGAGGCAGGCGTTTGGAGTTATTTTTCAGGCAGGCTGGACATGGAGGGAAGAAGCCTGAGGAGGAGCAGGGGAGCACCCCTGCGAGGGAACGGCCCCAGGGTTTATTTCCCTGCAGGACACACACAAAACCCAGCCTCGCTCCCTCCTGTGAGCCCGCAGGGGGAACGTGCCCGGCGGCCGCCAGGTGGCGACATCGCCCAGGGATGCGAGGGTGGGAAAGGTGAGGGATGGGTGGGAAAGG
>VWPU01009504.1:0-56754 GCA_013398955.1 Callaeas wilsoni
AGGAAGGAAACTAGAAATGTATTTGCTTTGTATAAAGTGGTTTTGATACTTTCAAGGAGACTATCTGTCTAAATTTTCTATCTGAAGTTAGGTAAAGCAGAAGACCAGTCAGCAGTTCATGAGTTACAAGTAATGCAGAGACTTGACATATCCCAGGGTATATGTATCATCAAAATTTGCCACAAATTTCATTTCCTTACTGTGTGAAAAGTGTAAAAACACTGTAACTTTTTTTCACTAATCTACCTGCTTTTTGTCCTATTGAGAATATACTACACTGTAAAATTTTTGAGCAAATTCCCACAGTGTATATGTTCTATCACAGGCTCTACCAAAACAAACAAACAAAAAAGTAGAAATCATGCCTGCTTTGTAACACTTTTCCTTGATGGATACATTTCCAGCAGGCATTAGATTTCTAAGGTTTGGGTTCCATTTCTGTATTTCCCATATTGACTCTTCTTTCATCCCCACCTTCTTTTTGAAGATAATCCTGAGTTATTTGTATGGAAGAAATATTTGAAAATATTGCAAGCCTAGTAGTGAGAATATCAAGCATATTGAAGGTTGTGAAATAATAACAGGTAAGAATAGCCAGCATGTAAAATAAGGAAGTATATGAGTCTGTGGAAATGACCTTGTGGGATCAGATAAACCAGCCTTCAACAGGCAAAAACCTAATACGGTCAAGGGTGACGCTGGGAGACAAAGGGTTGCACAGAACAGAAACTTCCTGGTACATCTGGGAGAAGGATGTGACATCTATTGTTGGGATACTTAGAGCATGTAGTTACAGGACAAGGGGGAATAGCTTCAGACTGAGAGAGGGTAGATTTAGATTAGATGGTAAGAAATACAATACTGTGAGGGTACTAAGCACTGGAAGGTTGCCCAGAGAAACTGTGAATGCCTCATCCTTAGAAGTGTTCAAGGTTAGGTTGGATGGAGCTCTGAACAACCTGGTCTGATGGAAGGTGTCCCTACCCACGGCAGGGGAGTTGGAAGTAGGTGATAGTTAAGGTCCCTTCCAACCCCAGCCATGCCATGATTCTATGATTCCATGGTTCTGTGACTCTGTGATACTTGTCCTTGCCCCTTCATAGGGACCAGCTTGATGTTTGTCAAACCACTGCAGTCACTGCAGCTACTGAAATGAAGTGGGAGCTGCTAGAAAGAAGGAGTTGACTTCTTCAGATTGCAATGCTACATTTGCAAGGTTGTCATAAACAAATTGTAAAAGAGCTGTTAATGCAACTCTATGTACCTACTAGAAGAGGACTTGGGTTTACTGCTTGTGCTAGTAAATCATCATTGTTCCTCATCTAGTTAGACTAATGTGTATTCCTGTTGTCATTTTGCTGTTTAATTACATGATCTCTGTTGAAATACCACATGTAAAGTAGGAAGTCCTATAGGAAGTCCTTTCAATATTGTATATTAACAAGACCCTAGAGGGCAAAGATAACTGCATGATTATAAGTAGCCTCACTGAACACTTGCAAGTGGATAGTAAAAGGAGGCACTCTTCTCATAAATTGCTAAGTAAGGGTTGGAGATATTTATTTGTCCAAGCTACACACATTAAAAAAAAAAAAAGAAGCTTGTTTAAACATAACATAAAGGGGAGAAAAAAAGTCTGACTGAGACGCACCATCCTAGACATGAATAGATCATTCCTTTCCCTAGGGAAGAAAGCCAGTGTTTAAACTTAACGTTCTGCAAGTAATTTAATGGAAAATCATTTAAAAAAAGAAAAGAAAAAAAAAATCTTCTGTGTTATTTAGGGCAAGGAGCCAAGTCTTTATTTCAAAGGAAATGTATAACAATTGTAATTCACAAGAGTCTGAGAGGCTGTTTGTATACACTTGTTCAATACAATGCCTAAAACAGCCTTCAGAAAAAAAATGAGGAGCATCCTTATCTGGCTTTAGAGTTTGTTTCCTTCTCTCTTCTTTTTCTCTGAGAAGGAGCTACTTCTAATTGTGCAGGAGGGACCTAATCCACAAACCTCTGATAGGGTGGGAGCCTTTCCGTTGACTCCCACTAGGCATTGGGAGGTGGATTTATCCTCAGGTCAGTAAATCAAAGAGCACCATCCAACTATAGCAGCCACCACACAATGAATTCCATCATGTTGGACTAATACCTGTGTTTGATCTTTGGAGCAAAGGCATCATAACTAACACTGAGGCATACATCGAACCCTCTCTTGGGCCAAAAGAGTTTTGCTGCTGGAATGGATACATTATGTGAAAGAGTCAATTACCAGTCTGAGTTTGGTGAGGTATACCCTCCTTGATTTGGAAGGGATAATCCAAACATTCCATGAAAAAATACTACATAGGTTGAAATCATCAATCTGTCTTCCACTATTCCTGTATCTTAAAGCAAGGTAATTGATGAACAAGAAATTCAGCCTTGCAAGACAACCTGATTGAAGCAAGCTGTTTTTTTTTTTATTTCAAAGGCCACCAAAACCCATAAACATTAAGAAGCTTTCAAAGACCGTTGCTCTTGATATCTTGGTCTGTAACTGTAACTCAAACACATCTAAAAGTGAGGATACAATATAGCTCTTGCTAGGAAGTATAGGCAGACACCTTGTGTAGAACTTTCTTACCTCCCCAGCGAATTCCCACCTGTACTGGTAAGGTCTGGTTTCATTAAGTTGCAGTGCCAAAAATCCAAGAAGGACAAAAGTCACGTAATTTAAAAATACCCTGCACTTCTTCCAGTGAGTGATTTGAACATTTTTGTTCTTACTGACACAAATTGAAGAAGAAAACCTCAGGTTCAGTGAGAATCAACAAAACAGCCTTTGTGAAACCATCAGTCAGCTGCTGTAGTCCATCTTTTCATCAGATTTATGTCTGCCATCCATCCCGTGTTCGGAAGTGTTATCTCCTTCCCTTTTGGCAAATTTCCAGAGCACAGCAAAGAAAATGCCTCAACAGATGGAGAAAAAAATATATCTGTTCATCTGTAGGAGGGTTTTCTGCTCACTGATAACAAAGAGCTAAAAATGAGAAACTTGTAGAATAAAGTACAAGAGTTAGTGGTGAAGGATGAGAAAGAATAAAACCTGCCAAGACGACTAGGTTCTTAGTGAGTTTTTCTTGGGTTTTTACTGTTTATTACTGGTACACATGACTTCCTCCTTTGCAAGACGCAATCTGCAGGTACAAATGATTTATACTGTGTACTTAATGGATGACTGGATCTTTTCATTTATGGAACTTGCAGCAATAATAAAAAACCTCTAGGTTAGTTAATGAGCTTTAACAGTCTCAGGCAGTTAACACTACATGTCTGATATTATCAGAGTTGGTACTGTAGATTAAGCCATGGATTTTGCAGTGAAACACAAACTGATTACTTCAGTGAGTTCATTCCAGCTACTGTGTTGGCTGCTTCAAGATTTTGGAGACTCCAGAAAAGCCTTTTTACTATGCATTTTATTAGGCCTGAAGACCAAATTTCTGTTCTCAAATTTCAAATTTATTGTTTCAGGTAACCACAGAAAATATGTCTTCCAGCCTGGCATGTCAACATCACATCTGTGCTCTGAGTGTGTACAGGCTCACAGAAGTTGTTTTCCTGCTCAGCTACGGTGAGTTCACACCATGCCTAGAGGAATGGTAGAGTGGAGACCCCCTTGCTTGCCCCATTTCGTATCTGATCTTCAAACTACTTAAGCTCTACTGGTGGAGAATGAATCTTTAACCCATTTTCCCCAAACAAAGCAAAAGGCCGCTCTGTTTTGACTCTTATCTGGACACACTGAACCAGTTAAGTACCATTTTCCATAAATATGCAATGCATGTCAAGGGTTCTTTTCACTTACTGCAACAGTGATGGAGGTCTGGTTCAACACTGTTCAGAGGAGACTTGCAGACTTCAAATTTTTCAGCAGCTTGATGTTTCATTCAAGTTCTCTGTGATCTGCCCTGATATCTTTATCCTTCATACCTTTCCTGTACATTGCCCCAGTAGCATACTGAGGAGGTTTTTGAAGGCCCAACCTCTAGGCTTTCATTTATCACTCTAAAAAGAGAAAATTTGCACCAAAATATTCAACATTAACCATTGTGCAGTTGGCCAATCAGAAGAAATGAGGAGGTTAATTTTTTTTTCTCTCCAGATTAATACCAGGTCGGACGACTGGGACAGGACAGAAAGGGAAAAGACACAGGATATGGAAAGAACAAGACTGACTATTTACCTGAGTATTTACATTAATGACTCTGTAAGTTGCTGTGGATGTCACATAGCACTACCGCCTGTTACATGAATGGAAAATAATCCTGAAATTTGAGACATTTTTTAATTGTTAACTTGAAATAGTGCGACGGGCCTCAGTTTTTCTACTTTCTTATTATATTTGATTTCAAAAAAATAAACAATACAACATTCAGGTTGTATGTGAGACAGTCTGAGCCCTTCAATTAAAAAACACTGTGTCCACTGAGCTATTTTTTAAGTTTCTTGGAGTTCTGCTATGCTGTTTGAAAGCTGCTTTTCAGTTCAGTCCAAGCATGACACAAGACCTGGTCCTACATTGCATCACATTCTCATAGGTTGCAGGAGACGTTAAACCTCAGATGGTCCACATATGGTTTTGAATCTGGATTTTATGGGTTTCATAGTTGTTTCTGTTGCATTCCCTAGAATTGCAGCAAAAATTCCACTCTGTTGGAGAAGACATCCTCTCAAATCCATGGCTATGCTTTAAATTTAGAGCGTTAGGCTGTTGGATGTTGAAGGCAGGATTAGGCAATGCTCTGAAGGATTGTTCCTATTATGTTTCAGCAAGGTATTCTGGTGGAATTATTTTATTTTAAAAAATAGTTGAAAAGATTTTCTTTCCTGCTTTTGGCCTAGGAATCACCTGACTTATAGAGTTAAGCAACCACCCATGAACCATGAGTGTGGTTTCTGAGAGTATTAATTTGAGCTGCAAATCACACAGAACTTTTTCTCTGTATTTAGAATATTCATCTATATTTAAAACTAATACATTTAAATGAAAATAAAGAATGCTTTCTTTCCTGACTGTACGAGTAACTCACTATAAGATAGAAAATATTTTATGAATGGAAGATGCACCATTTGACTTATTTCAGTTTATTTCAGAGAAAAAACCTAAACACATTGTTGGAAAAAATGTTTTCTAGAATCTGTATAACAAAGCATTCTGTTAACTTGCAAGCCTTTATATATAACTACAATGTGATTCTGATCTATTTATTTATATAGAGTTTATAGGTACAGGTGTTACAAATAACGATGATAATAATAATAATCTTGGTCATGCACTATTCAAGCTATTGGTACAGATCCCACTACTGCTAATTGGAAAAAAATAGGTTCTCCATGGTTTCCATTGAAAGGACAAAGAAATGCATTGAAAGTATAAAGAAATGCATAACTACACAACAGAGTAAGCATATATAAAGCTACTTTTAGAGGAAAAGTTTGCACACAATACTTCAAAGTCAGCATTTGCCGTTTCATAATTTCTATATTGTTCAAGTTTATCTTATTTCAAATGAGTTCATACTTTACATGTACTTTTGTCCCTAAGTAAAAATAATTGTATTTTCTTCTTTGATGATGGATCCAATCAAATTTTGTTCCAAACAAAAGAAAAAAAATTCTATGCAGTCTTAGAAGTCAGTTTTTTCTTCTAGTCTCAAAAAAAGGTGATTATCAACATTCATTTTATTTGCTGTGAATAAATTGTTCAGATCTTGTTTACTGTATTATTAAATTTTAATTGTTCTATTGCATTTTCTCAAATGTAAACAAACCTGTGGCAGAAGAAAACACTGCTTAATTATGGCAGCTTCAATTCCTCAACAAAAGAGACATTTCAGAGAGGAATTTTTAGATTGTCTAATTCTTCCCTAAAGGCAAACTAAGCTTTCTCAAAGATATTACCTATCCATTTTATTATAAATCCACAAAGGTAAATTTTCTAAAGATCTTACAAAAGAGAGCATTTCAGCTCTTGAATTTTTTTTTTTTGGTGAAGATAATTGCATATTAGTGGAATTTTCCTTTGTTTAGCACTGCCCAGGAACTTGTGTTAAAAATGATGAGACATTCATATGAGTCTGTATATAAAGAAAGAACACAAAAAATTACCAAAATGCCACTGGGTAGGTTCAGGCCTTTTCCAGCCTTAACGATTCTATGATTCTGTTCTGTGATTCTATGAAGTCACACTCTCAGGGCTTTCTGAAGGACAAAGCCTCACACAGGTAATGCGTACTCAGCAAACCAAGTCCATATTTCACCTTAACTCACATAACACGTGAATTGTGCTTTCCCAGGAGCCTCAGAAAAGCAAGATGGTGCATGCAAGTGGTCCTGCAACCCTGCAAGATGAGGCAATGACCATTTCATTATTTTTGCATTGCTTCCAGTAAAAAAACTGTCATGGCTGAGGAGTGACAGCTGGTCCCAACTCTATGACTGTGAAGGAAACCTCTGCCTGCTCCTGAGGAGTCAATATATTAGCATGGCACTCTGTGAAGGTAGAATGTGAGCCAGCAGAAATCTGGGTTGCAGTTAGAAGTGTAATTGCAGAATACACATTGATTGGTAAATTGTCTGGAATATTGAAAACAAGTGTGACCACAGTGGGACTAATTAGTGAGTCACAGACCTAGGCAAATGTATTTGAACAGTTCCTGGGCTAGCCTGGACCACAGGAAGAACAGTCATGAAGTTCTCAGTCCTCAGCCCTTGCTGACATGCCTGTAAAAGTCCATTGCGTGAACTACCAGTGACTCATGGCCCCGGGGTGTTGAGTGGTCAGTTGGAATTTTTCGATATAAGTGTTGAGAAACTTGGGGGAAATAGATGAATACTTCAGAGCCAGAGCAGGAGGGTTGTTGTAAATAGAGCAAATAAACAACGTGTTACTGGAACAGGGCTTCCTCCCCCACAAGCATTGTGGTTTTTTGCTTAATGTGTTATATTCCCATTTCATATGCCTCAAATTATGGACAATGGAGAAGATTTTTGTTCATATTTAGCAATGATTGTAGAAGAAAGAAAAAAAGCCTGAGATGCTGTCAGCAATATCCAGCTGTAACCTTGCAATCACAGAGAGTCAGAGACAGTCTCAGAGAGAGACTCTTGCACTATCAGAAAATACATGTGTGGTCCGATCTTAGCCAGAATGTTTGTCTGGAATTTCTCTGCTATTCTCATCTAAGACTAATGTTTATGACTGCTTTTGCACAGCCTTAGGGGCCCTCTTTCCTACCAAGAATTCTTTTTTCATGATGGTAAGCTACAGGACTCTAAATGTAACCAAGTGATGTGCTACTCAACTGTAATATTGATGTGACACATTTCTGATACAGAAAATAGACCTGTTCTTCAGCAAAAATATGTATTCCCTAAATTTGTTGAATAAATAGCATAAAGCGAGTAAGCTGCAGAGAGCTGTCTGCTCGACATTCAAACCTCAGTGAAGAAGTGCCTGCAATTTTTTTTCATTCCAGTGTCCTGCCTTTGGAACTTGCCTGTGGTGGCAGCAAACAATAGACCTGGGGAAAAATAATACACTTCAGGGCTGGATCCTCAGGCACAAGCTAAGGGACAAGTAGTGCCAGGCTCTAAGTGAGAGCTAAATGCTGCAAAGTATTTAGCAGAAATAATCTAACAAGGGCTGCTGAGAGAATCCAGAGGTGAAACCTTGCAGAGCTGCCAGAGCCCTCAGATGAGCCCAGAAAGCTCTTATTGCCTCTCTGTGATCTCCTCCAGTATGTGCATATGTAAATTAAAGTAAAAATACAATAAAAAGGAAATTTCTACCCTTGCAGCCCAGAGTCAGCCCCTCAACACACAATAACTCTTGCACGTCTTTTTTGGATTATCAAGGAAACATAAGAAATAAAAGGAAACACTAGAATTGAACTGTCTTACACTATTTAAGAAGAGAATAGTTTAGTCTGTGATTTTTGCATCCAAGCTCTGGGAGAAGAATGGTGAGGAACTTAGAAAGCAGAGTGACCTACAACCACCATTAGTTTCATTCCTAAAAAGGGATTTACAAATATTCCTGCTTCCCTTGTACTGTCTCTTGAAATTTAAAGTTTCCATGTGGCCTTGGACAATGCAAATTTTTCATGTAAACTTCACAGTTAATAAAGGGCTAACAGAGATGCCCTGCCAGTTGGAAGGGATGGAGACTTTTTATCACACCTCTAATTATAACATGTGCAGTGCTTTCAAAACCAAATAAGAAATATTCATTTTAACCTCTCCATGAGCCTGAAATAGCCTAAATAACTCCTTCTGTTTGCTGCATATGCAAATCTAAATGTATTGCACAAGTCCATGGTGTTTGTATTGCTGCTGAAGAGGAACTCAAACCCGACCTCAGACCAGACCTAAACCCCACTGTAATTTTGTTTTGGTATTGGGAATTTCTGTCTGGACAATTTCAAATACAAGTGAGCTTTCCCTGGAACTCTTTTCTCATGACATTTAAATAAAACTAGCCCTAAAATTCAAATAATAAACAGGGCTGCATTACTGTTACAATTCTGAGACTTGATTATTAAAACAAATCAAGAAGTTAAGATGAGAGGAGAGCTTAAAAAAAGTTATTTTCCATGTGTATTTCTCTCCTTAATATTTTTCGTTGTTTTGATTAAGCTTAATATATTTCATTTTCAGTTCAGTTTCAATGCTCTATTTTATTTCAGTAACATTTATTAATTGGTATTTCCATGTATCTTCCTTTTTTCAGCATAGATTTATTTTAAAGTAATGTAGATATATCTAGAAAAAGTGTTGATAGTAATTTCTTACTTAATCAAATTTGAAATGAATTTGCATATACTTTTCCCTTCCAAACTTCTATATTAAAAGAAATCTCATATTTGTTAAAAATATTCCCCAGACTTGGCTATGCGCACCTGTCTGACTGACATTTTTATTTTAAAGCATGCGATTTTAATCCTGTGTGCTCAATGACACCATTCTCAGACCACAATTTATGTTGCTAATAATGTGCTTCTGTAAAAAAGGAAAGCCAAGGTGAGGGTGAAGGAAAGGTTTGGTTGTCAGATGCCACGGCAGCAAGAGGGATTTGACAGCAGGAGCACAGGGTGAAGAGGAAAGAGCCAGCTGTTGTTATGTGTTATGTTCCTGCATGAAAGGGGGAAGACAGAACCACTCCTGCAGTTTCAGCTCTTTCCCCTGCAGCCAGGGTGCTTTATCTTGAACTGTGACACCAAGCTGAGCAGTAAGGATGTCATTTTGCAGACTGAAAGCTCAACAGGGCAAGGACTGTCTGGTTATTTGGACTTCTCCGACGCTCAGCACAATGGAGGCTTGAGAGAGACTGTGGCCTGGGGACAGTGCAAACAATCATATAAATAACTCCATGCATGCAGGAAAGCTGCGCCGAAAAGTTTAATTGCTGTGACCGTACCAAAGTCTGCTCCCTTAAAAGTCTACTTAAATTCCAGCACTGCATTAGCAATCTGGGACAATTTTCCTTGTACATTCACATCTAAAGTGTATTTCAGATGGGCTGAAAAAACAACCCTTGCTGTCAAGTATCTCAGCTTTGCTGCTATCCAATATTTTTATTCCAAACACACATTTTTAAGTGCAGATAGGGCTAAGTGACCAGCAAATCTGATTACTGCCAGTGCATAATGCCTGACATCCTTTATGTACTTGGTTCTTGACTCAACACAGTGGGGGTTAATGGGAGCTGTGAGGCTAATGCCCTGTGCAGCAGGTTGAGAGCATGGCTCTGGAAATGAACATGGTAGGCTTTCCGTCTTCATGAGGCTTCTTTGCTGGATACGACAGTGACGGGTGGCGTGTAATACCAAGAAAGATCAGAGCATGGCACAGGCAGAAATCCTGTCACACCAACGCAGAGGTTCTTAAGGACCAAAGTGGTTTGGAAGAGGTCTCCTATCTCAGGAAATAAATTGAATATTATTTTTAAAATCACACCGATTAAAAAAAGAGGTGGTGGAAAATTACCACAACAAAGGAAGATTTTCTTTTATTCATCACAAAAAAGATGGCTGTGGGGGGAAAACAATAAATACAGTGAGAGCTATATTTATTCTCTAGGCTTTCCACATATTCTACTAATAATCTTAAGGACAGCCACATTTCTTCCCTCTCACACTGCTGCAGGATCCAGTGAAATTATAAATTCTTCAGGGAAGGGGTGATCCCTTGTTATATGTCTGGTAAAATGGCCAAGGAACATATGCTGGTATTTTTAACAGCTCCACTGTGAGAGTTGTTGTAAGAATGTCTCAGTGAGAATATAATGCTTGCCTTGTGTGGGAGGTCAGGCTAGATAATTTTAATAGGCCCTTCTGAACATGAAATATATTATCAAACAAAAACACAGTGATACAGGCAGCAATTATTTTCATAATGAGAACTAGTAATTGTGTGGACAGCACTGAGCAAAAATAAATGAGATCTGAAGACTAATAGCAGACTTCTGTAACACTGAGAGGAGCAAATACTCCTGTAAACAGAATTGGTATTGCCACTACTTCACATTCAAGCAGCATTTTGCAGAGTTGTTACTTCATTTTGGGGAAGGAGCATGAACAGAACAGAGATTCAGTGGCTGCCCAGCATGCAGTGATGCACTGGATAAAGCTGCTGGGCCACCTCTGCCAGCCCGTCTTCTCCCCTCCCACCTCTTGCACCACTGGAACACAGCACTGATGAGGTGTCCCTCTCCTGATGTGCACTGCTCCCACTCTCTCGATCCTGGGTGACACCCTGGGGACCTCCAACAGTTATGTTCCCTCCAGCATCAGTGCAGACTGGCAGAAAGTCCCTGCAGCTCCTGCTGGCTCCATTTCAGGTGCAGTGTTCTTATCAGGGAGGTTGGAAAAAGCAAACATTAAATCAGTCACATGATGACCTTTACCTGCAGCTCCACCCTGTCTCTGAACACATCCCGTTGACAAATGCTCTCTCAGAAGTTACCAACACTGGTAACTTTGGGTTGTGGGAGTGTCACTGTGCATGTCTGCATGTGCATATATAAGAGAATAACTCAAAAATACGTTTCTATTGTCCTAATTGTTTTCTTGTTCTTTCTTCCCTGACCTTAATTGAATTTACACTGTCTTCTTTTGTTTGGAAAGCTATCTACTTCTAATTTTGGATTACTGGGTTTTGCCTTACATCAGTAGACATGTGCATCCTCACTGAATAGCTTTCAACTTACCCTTAGTGGCTACTGGAGACCCATTTGCAAACACTATGTAAAGCGTCTATAAGGCCAGGAGCCAAGTTCTGAGCAGATGTAAATAAGGAGCTGTACCAATTTACATCGGCAGATTATTTGCTATGACACTAAACTTCTCCTTTCTCCTGTCCCTGGTACAGGATGCTCTGTCTGTCACATGCAATAACAGTAAAATGTTGGTAAGATTAAAGGCCCCTTCTAGTAACCTTTTGCAATCTGATTTACTAATTGGGCCATGGGACTCACAAAACAGTGTGATTCTACCTCAACTACTAATTATCTGGCACTCAAATCCCAAATTAAAGACCTTATGCAGAGGATTGGAGTCTTAGGGGGATGTGATTCTCTCCTGTCATTTTAAGGCAACAGACTCTTTTGTACACTGTATGTATAAAAATGGGAAGAAGATGACAGGAGCAATTTTGGTTCCTTGCTATTAACATTCATGACACCCATGCTATCTGGGAAAAAAAAAGGAAAGAAAAAAGAATTATGCTACAATAGGGATGTTTTGGCAGTCTCGGAACTACTGCACTTATAAAGGGCTATTAATAGATTAAGATCGTGTCTACTGTACTCCCAACAGTTACCTAAGGGTCTTGAAGTGTACTCGTAATAATAGCAATGCTCAGTACTTAAAGAGTTTACATCTCCAAAGTACTGTACAAACATTAACTAATTGATCATCAGCTCCACAGTGATCTGTCAACATTAATCAGAAACACCTTTTGAAAGACCAACCCTGTTTTACAAGTGTTCAGGTTGCAGATCTATTCAGCAGAGGCTGAATGCTTTCATAGCATAAAATTCAGCATTAAAAGAAACATCTGTCATGGATGCCCCATTTTCTCATTTTGACCTCATGGGAAGAAATATTACAAGACAGAACACTTTCTCAGGAGAGGTTTTTGTATTGCATATGAAGGCATTATTCGCATTTTTTAAATATATGTCTCTGGATTAATCTGTAGTAAAGAGGACACTGATAAAAAATTATATAGTGTGTTTTTTGGTAATTCTTGCTTTTTAGATGAACATTCTTCAGCGCCATCCTTAGAAAATTGTGCAAAGAGAATGAAGTCTTTCATAATTTGATGCTTTTACACCTGCAAAGCTGGTTGCCTTTGATTATGGATATGAAGTGGACCTAAAAATAGGAAATATAGTTTTCTTTTTTTATTTTCTTTTTATTTTTGATGGATCATCATGTTTCATTGAGATCACAGAGGGAGACAAGTTTCAGTTTGACTTGTGCATTTTATAACATTTGAGTGGCCGTGGACATCTTCAGCACAGGGCCGAGCTGTCGCATCGGTCTCCTCATACCAAAACTGACATAAAGGACAGCCACAGAAATCATTTCCCCTTGTTGAAATAGTTTGTATGGCCTAAATAACAAAGCAAACTAATTACTAAGTTTTAAACCTTATCTAATAATGATGAACTTTTTAACTACCTGCAATACACATAGACACGATCACACAGAGATGCTGCCCCGCTTCTGCATCCCAAGCTCCACTGAAAAAACAGTATTAAAAAACAGAAGGTCAAGCTCTCCAGAGAACTTTAGATATTTATGTGCCCTTCAGTAAACATAAAAATATGTGTGTTTGTATATATGCGTATGTGTGTGTATTTATATATCTTATTTGATCATATAGTGTTTTCCTGAATGACCTGATCTCACTTGGCCCAGAAATGCAATGATACAGAATGCTGTTTTCTTGTTCTTATACAGTATGGTGTTCTTTTTATGTTTGGTTTTGGTGGGGTTTTGGTTTTTTTTTTTGTTTTGGTTTTTTTTTTTGTTTTGGTTTTTTTTTTTGTTTTGGTTTTTTTTTTTGTTTTGGTTTTTTTTTTTGTTTTGGTTTTTTTTTTTGTTTTGTTTTGTTTGGTTTTGGGTTTGTTTTCTGAACACTAACTAGCCAAACTTTTCTTTTAATTTCCATATGGGAGTTTCTGTCATTTGAAATGCTTCAAAAATATTAATGAACTCCAGCTGTATTCCAGTGCAGGGTAGAGTATGAGAAAAGAATA
Source organism: Callaeas wilsoni (assembly GCA_013398955.1). Lineage (NCBI taxonomy): Eukaryota > Metazoa > Chordata > Aves > Passeriformes > Callaeidae > Callaeas > Callaeas wilsoni. The sequence goes on from VWPU01009504.1 coordinate 13,307, forward strand.
AGATGATTTAAGGTTTCTCATGCATTTGGCTATTGGATGCTTGATTATTGTAATCTTATTATAATTATGCTTTTAGGGAGGATTTTCACATGTAGTTTATCTGAGTTTCAAAAATTACAATAATAAAAATCAAAGCAAAATCTCATTCCTTGACATAGTCTTAAAACCTACATGATTCATAGACAGGATTGAAAACTTCAGTTACATCCAATGAAATTAAAAATTAAAAACTTCTGAGTGTTAATCTAGCATAAACATTTTATAAGAGTTTTATTCTGGGTTTATGACCTTTTCGTTATGCAAGTGCTGTTGTACAACTCTCTTACTGGATCCCTTTTCTCCTTGTTAACCTTCCTTCTCCCTTGCTTTCTTCTCTGAACTTTCCTTCCTTGTGTGTAGTTTTTTCTCATCTAGATTAGGTGTAGGTTAGGATGATGCTTTTACTGGACGTAATAGGAACATAGCATCCATGTAGGTGCAGAGGAACACCACAGCTCAGTATTAGCAGGTCAGAAAAAGCACAGGCTTTTTGCTAATCCTTATATTGTGGTACATGCCACAAAATCCACGTAAGACTGAATCTCTGTTCTTCTCTGTTATTTAACTAGCACTATCAATCCAGAGCCCAGGGGAGCTGGAGGACATCCTCCTCAGGTTCTGCACATTCCTGACAAAGCTTGTCACCCATAGTACTGCAGGAGGAACTTCTGCTGCTTGCACTGGCAAGGGTGACAGTAGGATTTTAAATTTGCTCCCTATCACAGGAGGACATAACACCATTGAGCAGCGTATAGTGATTTGTGGGTTCCTCTTTTTAAATTTTTATCACCTGCTGACCATGAACTATTCTTTTGCTTAAGGGCCACTGATGCACTCCCTCAGCACCACACAACATAAATGAAAGAGGCAGAAACAGAAAAGCAGGCAGCTCTTCAAGAAGCATTTGGACAACATTCCCAGGCACATGGTGTGACTCTTGGGGCTGTCCTGTGCGAGGCCAGGAGTTGAATTTCAGTGGTACTTGTGGGTCACTTCCAAGCCAGCATATTCTCCGATTCTACAATTTCAGAGTTCTGTACTGAAATAAGGGATAACAGCAAGAGCAGAGATGTGTCTCTTAAAGCGTGGTTGGCATACCTTTTGCAAGTCCCACAAACCTTTATGCTGCAAATGTGAATTGCAGAGTTTCCACTGGTAAAATCTCCTCAGGCTGTGAAAAGGAGCAACATGACAGTAAACCAGCTGCTGGTAGGTGTCCAGGCTTTCCGTGTGGGCTGGTAGTACCAAGGAGTGGCTCATTTCCCACTCAGACAGCAGCAGTAGTATGAGTGGGTTCGCTGGATGAACAAAACTATCAGCTCTTCTGAACTGCTGCTTATTTTTCCTAATCCGTTATGACTCTGCTAATGAAAAGATCTTATTCCAGTCCTTCCTAGTGCTACTCCCAGACTTCTAGTCCAGAGTGGCTCTCTCCTTCCTCTTATTCTCAGCCTTTCAGTTTCCTCCTTTGTTAACTCAGTTTCAGTGTATCATTTTGAATCCTCTTTTCTCCCTTCAATAACTCCAGATTTGCTTTCACACCCTTATAGTCAGTCCTAATCCCTCCCAACCTATTTTGTTCTTCCAGTCCATTTTATTCCCCCCTGCTTGTTATCTGGCCTCAGTTTCCTCATCAATCTCAGACCTACAGTGATGTTATACCTTTCTCCTGAGTCCTACACCTTGTGATTCACACACAGTACCCAGCCCACTTGCTTCCCTTTAACCTCTCTCAATTTATATTCTCAGTCTTCTATTTCCAGGGCCACTGCTCTTAGTACTTTAATTCCCTAGGTTGTCCTATTTCTAACCTGTTTTTGACTCAAATAAATATCTCTTCCTTCCGGCTTGACTGTGAGTAGAGAGAGAGGAAAAGAAGTTTTTCACTTGTTGCAGAGCCTGGCTCAACCCAGGCTAGGAAAAGACAGACATGTCCTTAAAGGATTACCTGGTTTACACCTCAAAGGGTGTGGAAATTCAGGGTGCTCTTGTTCTGTGTTATGGGCACAATGAAGAATCCCTCAGGCTGACTTTAGAATGGAAAGCACTGTGACAGCACCAAAAAGGGGATGACTTTGAGGGTTGCCACCTTCAGCCTCAGCATGATCCCTATATAATTACTCTTCCCAGCACTTTTTTTTCTCCCCTTCTAAGTCTGAACTTGCTTAGGCTTCCCCAACCCATCACTGAATCATCCTGATCGTATTTACCCAGCCTTCTGTGGAGGATGAGCTGCATCAGATCAGCCCAGGGAAAGACGAGACACCCAAAGAAGCTTCTTGGCTCTTCAAAGAATCACATAACTTTTAAATTACTTGTTTTAAGTTACATGTAACTGTTGAGAACGCATTCTGATCGTTTCTTGGCATGCACTTGTGGACTGGTGTCACAAAGAATGAAAGGGTGCCCAAAGCCACTAGGAATTATTAGACATCTCATGAAGGTCTGTCTTGCTCACTATGTTTCCAAATAATCAGTGATTTTCAGAGAAGCTTCCAAGAATTGTGCCTCTCCTGTGGAGCGTATCCAAACCTCCAAAGACTGCAAAAATCCTGCAGATAGTGAAATTCCTGGCAGCTGTGAGAATCCCAGCTTCAAGTAATACAAGGCGATTTTTTCTAATCCCAGATGAAGTCTGAGAATGAAAATGAAATGAGAAGCTCTCTGTTGGAGACTGAGTCTGGCTGTAAGTCTTAAACATCCTTGGAGAGGGTATTTTTTTATTTAAAAAATGTGTTTTGCCTGTCTATTGGGAACCATCTATGTATCACTTACAAATTCTGTTGAGTCTGTGAACTCTCTATATTTCTACTTCTGTGCTATCTCTTAGTATATTTGTTAGATGAAATCACATCAAGCCTGTAGGTTAAAGGAAAATGAATACAGATCCTCTGAAGCCCAGGTCAGACCTCTCTCCATTAGACAACCTCTCCACATGCTGCCAGTTAAAAGTGGATTTTTTTGCTTGATGTCATGTCAAAATACAGGTTGAATCAATGAAGCAGAACCAAAGCTTTAAGGTTTTAGCTTTGAAACTTCTCAGCACTGGTAAATGAAATGGATACTATGAAATTATTTTGTTTACAGTCCTGTACCATGGGATAAAAATAGATTAGTGAATTTTCACAGAGAAAATGCAGCCTCTTTCCTCTTTGTTTTGACTGAGTGCTGAATGCAGCACAAACACCTTTTTATTTAGTGTAGTCTCATGATTGGCTACACTAAGATTCTGTAATTAAAAAAACCCAAACCCATCAACCCCCAAAACCCTGTACAGAAACAAGGCTTTCTGCAAGACAGACCTTTTTGTGTGCATAACAGAGCAAATTAGACACAAGCTTGCAGTGGCAGCACAAAGTACCTGGGTAATTTCAGAAAAGTTTACCTTCAACCTTTAAAGGAGCAGCATTGTGATGCTGAAAATTGTCACACATAAATTGCTATTTCATCTCTAGAGCAAACACAGACACAGAAGAAAATATATTTTAAATAGAGTGAATTCCAAGGTCCTATAATGGATGTTTCATCATGTTTTCCATTGCAGAAAATACAGAGAAAGGAGCATGAGGATGTCACTGGCAGTGCAGAAACCCCTTGTTTATACACTATTAAGGGGTGTGGCGGGGGGGACGACAGACACCTCTGTGTAAGACTTGGAGTCAAGAATTGCAACCTGGCTTTTGTTCTGATAACCTTGAGGCTCTAGGCAGGAACCGGATTTCCTTTCTTGCCTTAAGTATTGTTATTTTTAAAATGTGCATGAAAATGTTTTCCTGCTTTAGAGGGCAGGTTTGAGGGTTAAGACTAAAGACTGAGAAGCTGAGACTGCTGATATGGAAATAAGAAATACCACTATCCTGCCTCGAGCATCCAATTCCACTCCTTGTATGATGGCAAGTTACTTTTGATTGGTTCAAAGTTCATATCTCAGCACAAGTTGTCCTTTGAACCATGCAATCCTAAGAGACACTGAGATTTGAAGGCACAGTTCATAGAAATGTAGAATCATAGAATGGTTTGAGCCAGAAGTGACATTAAAGACCTCTCGTTACAATCCCCAAGCCTTGGGCAGGCACACCTTCCTCTAGACCAGCTTTTTCAGGGCCCCATCCAGACTGGCCTTGCACATTTCCAGGGATGGGGCAGCTGCAGCTTCCCTGAGCAACCTGTTCCAGTGCCTCACCACCCTCATAATGAAGAATTTCTTCCTAATTCCTTATCTAAACCTACTGCCATTCAGGTTAAAGCCATTGCCCCTTGTCCTATCACTACACATCCTTGACAAAAGTCCCTCTCCCCTCTCGTGTAACCCCTTTTAGGTACTGGAAGGGGTTCTAAGGTCTTGCTGGAGCTTTCTCTTCTCCAGGCTGAACAAACTCAATTCTCTCAGCCTGTCTCCCCAGGAGAGGTGCTTCAGTGCTCTGATGATCACTGTGGCCCTCCTCTAGGATTCCACAGGCCCACATCTTTCTTGTGCTAAGGGCTCCAGAACTGGATGCAGCACTGCAGGTGGGGTCTCATAAGAACAGAGGGGAGGTGCAGAATCACCTCCCCTGATCCTGCTGGTCACTCTGCTTTTGATGGTCGGCTTTCCAGGCCGCAAGTGCACATTGCTGAGTCATGTCCTTGGCTGGACTCATAGTGACCAGGAGGAGCAACTCTCAGACCTCAGGACCCCATCACGATCTTTTCCAGGAAACCCAACCACATGCTCGATTTCTGGTATGTGTTTGAAGCACACAGAGCTGATGGACACCAGCTCTGCTGATCTTCTGTTACAGACTCTGCTGACTTCAACATAAACACACTGTGGCTCCTTGTAAAAAGTTTGCTGTGTTTCAGCTGTTATAGTTACAAAATAAATCAAAAATATGTTCTTGGATGCTTTCCCTCTCCCTATCCCAAACTGCTCTTTCAACTCACTGTCCCTCAAGGATCCTATTTCAGTGTTAATATTTTATGCATTTAACCATTATAAATAAAGAATATAAACATGGAACATGAATGCATTCCTGAAGGACAAAATAGCACTATTTTGCTCTGAATTTGACAAATTATTTCTCAAGAGAATAAAAGGTGTACCTGAAGAAATGTCTGCCAGTCAAAAGTTTAAATGAAAAACAGAGCAAGAAAACATGTGATGTTTTAAAGTTCTAACTAACTTTGAAGAAAAGATACCTTGGGGAAGTGAAAGTAAGACTGGTATGTGTCCATTAAAATATTCACATGTAACCTTTGATTTCTTTTGTTCAGAGGACTTTGAGATGATAGGAAGAAGATGTTAAAACAGGATTACATCATCAGCCATACAGGGTCTGAGGGAGAAGCCAGTCACTGGATACACTTGTCTCATTTTTTTTTTGTGCAAGATGTTTCAAGTACTCTGAAACTAGTAAATGTGATGCATTAAAAAGTCTCAAAATTGTAATCACTGATATATTTGAAGTTTTTATTCTGGATGCAAGAGGCTATCCAGGCAGTGACATATTTCTTGGGAGAGACATACTGCAAATATATTGAAAAAAATAAAACAGAGGTAAATAAAAGCTGCAGAGAATATGCAGAACACTTTATGTACTAGGTGGGAGGAAGGGAGTACAGAGAACCAGTGCAGAAAAATCCTGTAACCTAACCAAAGGACTTGACCATCTGGTGGAAAACTTCCAGTTCTTTGGAGGCATGACAGAGCCAGACTTTTAGTCCAGGACTGGTGCCAGTGTGAGATATTAATCATAGAAACATCAAATCACTGAGGTTGCAAAAGACCTCCAAGACCATCAAGTCCAATGTCATCTGATGCTTCATTGGGCCTATTGCACTTCTTCCCTCCATCATTTCACAGATGTGGAGGTCTGATCTTTGTCCCTTCAAGAAGGTGAGCAGCCGGTAATAACAACCAAGCCCATATTCCAGAGTATGTCATAGTTTCTAACTTGCCATAGACTGGTCTTTGCAAGCGAAGAAAAAAAATCCTGATGTATTATAAACTGTGAATAACAAAGTCCCACCTAGGACTCAGTAACTAATACTAAAGCCAGATAGAGACCTTCATTTTACATTATAAATTGGTACAAATGATACCATTTACAGCACTCTGGCAGGTTTCAACAGGAGGCCTACAAATGCCACTAGCAATTAATAAAATCTCTCTACAGTTTGTTCCCAGCGAGAAGTACTTTGTACTTTTTGAACTTCCAGGCTGATGGGCTGAGCACACAATTGGTATAGTTGTTTTTAAGTGGATAATCCAGTATACGGCTGAGCAAATGACAAACCAGATGCAGAGTGGATGGTCTCCCTCGGGGCTTGGAGAAGTGGAGAAACAACAAAATCCACAGGACATTTCTAGCAAATCAGACCCTTGTTCTCCTCCACAAAGGAGGAGGGGAAAAAACATGGTGACACATAAAACATATGGCAACAAATTGATGGCAACTTCTACAAAATGGGAATATGAACTACATGGCACGTAGATAAAAGAGAATGCATCTGCAAAACATGTGAGGAAAATTGTGAATATAATTCTAGCAATTATTATTATAGTGTTGTATACGCTACTGCACTTAATTACAATTCTCCATTCTTTTCATGCTATGGAAATGGACTAAATGGACTACAAAATATATCTCAAAAGACAAGCAATCTGTGGCATGAATAGGAACCTCCTTTATCTTAATACAATGAGGCCCACATTTCACAAACATGGCAGCATCTCTGTGAGAATTTTGATTACAAAATGAACATCGTGATAAAAATTAGCAGCCTTTACTTTTTCATCTGAGAACATGAATAGGATTATTAGGATTATTAAGAAGAATTGGGTTGTTTTGTTACTTTTTTAGAAGTAGTTTCCTTTAGGATTTACATTAAAATGATAATCTTTCCTTTTTTAAAAGTTCAATGTTATTTTATTGAAAGGGGAAGAGGTCTGCTTTAAAAAAAATTGTTTTCATTTACGTGCTTAACACTTTCCTTCTTTTTCTCTACTGAAATGAGAAGATGTGCAAGTTTTCTAGTACACACATAAAAAGTTAAAACATGGTCATAATCATTCATCTTAAACTGTGAACCAGAACGTTCATCCGTGTAGATCTGTGAAATATTTGGAAAATAATGAATTCTGTTTAGGAACACTGGTCTAGAAGGGAGGCCTCAGGGAACTGAATTAATATGCAGGGAGTTTTTTGGTATGCATTTAAAAGTGTATACTCATGTTTTAAGTGTTGGTTTGAGGCAATTTTCAGATGTTCCACTGAATTAAATGAGACAGGGTGGATTTACAGGATCTGGAGAACTAAGTCATCATACCTCTTGAGAGGGGAAGTTGTATGAAGGAATGGTGTGGTACAACATAAGATTTTTGGTGGCCCAAATTTGGGGCAAAGGTATCCTTGGAAATAGTAAAATTCTGAGTTACACAATTCTCTGTAAAGATGCACTGATAAATCTTGACAGTTCATTACCCCATCATGTATACTGAAGGGTTCATTCATTGTATAAGGGTTTTTTTTGTGAGAGTTTAAGAGTTCTATGAGTTGGATCACTTGCCTCTAAAAAACTCAGAAATTCTGGTTGTGTGTTCACAGATGAAGACTTTGCTGCATGGGAATGCTGTGAGTGCCCATACTGGCCATTCTCAGACCTACTACCCAGGAACACACAGGAGACAAAAAAAACCAAGCCAGAGAAAAGCATATAAACCCGCTTATTATGACATGTATATGGTTGTCATTATTATTTCCTTTCTGCTCAGAAAGGCTTTTGAAGGCTGGAGGGAAAGTTATTTGCTATCAAGTGAACCTTTTTTTCAGGATTCATTGTGAAACCACACACTTGCCTCCTACAAAAAGAAGCTTGAATTAATCAGAGTCCATTGAGCTCTGTAGAAGTTTTAAGGGCCATGGACAACTGGGATCATGCTTTTCAAAGCAGAACACGTAAGAGTAACAAAACCAGCAACGAACAGTGTCTCTGTTCTGCTGAAGCATGTGAGGCTTGTGAGCACCCATGCCTAGCGATCTACATTCAAACACATCTGCTCAGCTGTGCCTCCCCAGCAAAATCTCTGCATAGGCTGTGTCTGAGTCAGTTAGAAACTGGGTTGAATTTATTTCTTAAACATTTTTCATTATCAATTCAAATTCCAGGTTGTCCATAGAGTTCAGGTGGAATTCCCTAGTTTTCCACCATCTGCCATAATTCATTGGTAAAGCTGGTACTGCAGTATATGATGTAAGGTAGGACATAAACAACACTTCTTCTCCTCTTTAAATTCAGGCTAATTTACACGATTGCAAATGTCCAATATTTACACTGGAGAATTAATTAATATTTGGACTTCCCACAAGCCACTTGCTGTTAACTTTTCAGCATTTTCTTTTTCTGTTTTTCAACCAGTCCCTATTGCTGCATTCTGCACAAAAGCTGACATTCCTTCTTGGGGTCATCTAGCTGAGCATTTCTTTCACCCCCTACTGCCTGCCACAGAGGCTTTGTCTAGACTTAGAAACACAAGATAACTGAGATTGATTTATCCCAGTCTGGACAAGCTGTACAACTCTCAATCTCAAATTTGATCTCTTCCCATCTCTATTCTCTTGGATTCGTCATAAGCTTTTTTCTGTAATCAAGATATCCATATTTTAATACTAAATATCAGGACTCCAGAACCTACCACACCTTTGTCACTGTTTGATTAAATCTGTGTTTCACCAAAAGTCTGAAAAGGACTTTTTATTGCTTTTTAATGCTTTTTATTTTTGCACACATTAATATTTCTCTTCAGGAAGAGAAAATTCTTCCTCTGCAGTATTTAGTCCTGGTTAATAAACAGAAGATGATGCTTTTTTTTTTTTTCTTTTTTCCATGGATAGACTTATCCAGGAAAAAGCTGACTCCTAAAAAGTTACTTTGAACATATGTAATCAGATAAGAATAATTTAATTAAAGTCCATTTAAAAATCTAATATTTATTATTAGCTTGTGTACTTCCTAATTGTTTTATGGGCTTTTATTTTTATGGCAAAATTCCAATCATTACAAATCCATGGAACTTGATACATATACAAGCAAAGAAATGCATTTGCAACTTTGTTTAAAGAGGAAATTGTCAGAAATGTCAGAGCATAACATTTCACAACAGAGAAAAAATAACTTTGCTTTGAATAATGTGGTTCTTCTCTTCCTTGTTAATATATTAAAAAATACATTACCAATTTTAGAGGGCTAAAGGGGAAAGGAGACTGCACTTAAAAAGCGTAGGATTGTGTAATGTCAGTAATGCCAAGAGATTAAAAAATTCAATCAATATATCAGTGTTCACCCAATGCATTGTGTTTTCCAACTTTTCTTGTGAATACCAGAAATAGATTCTGACATCAGTCAAATCTTGATGCTGGAAATACTATCCTTACCCAAAAGAAAACTAATTTAACTTATTTTTAATGAATAGCAGTTTATAAAATGGGAGTCCTAAATGCAAACATTTTTCTAAAGACTCCCTGGGACTACTCTGCACACTTAATTAGGTAGTATCCTTATGTCTGAATTACTGAATTAAATATGTAGAACCCTTACAGATACAGTAATGTCAACTAAAAAAGAATCAGCCCAGAGAAAACAAAATGTTAATTCCATTAATTCTGATTTATGGAGAGCTCCTGATATCTTGATATCATTCATTGCAGTCTTGCATTGATTTTAAGAGGCAGGGAATGTCAGAAAGAAGCATTTCCTGCTGTTTTCTGGTTAGAAATTAAACACAAGTGTAACAAACACAAACATAGCTTAAACAGCTTTAAATTTAAATTTCTAGTCTGAAAGTCAAAAACACAGGCAATGGGAAAATAATGATACTACGGTTACCTGGGGAATTCAGCCCAAGGGGAATCAATTTTATTGTAAAGATCATGCTTTTAATCCACCTCTACCTGAGTGCCAGATGGTCAAACCAAAGAATCAACACATTAAGCAGATGGACTTGGTATCTGATTCCCAATTACTAGAGTTGCTTCATGTGGAAGGTTACTTCTACTGATCAGAGAAAATAATTCGTCCCCAGATGGTCGCAAAAAATTGCTCACTCTTTCAGCAGTAAAGGTTCCCAATTATCTTTCAAAATTAGGCAGTAGCATTAAAGATTTCATCCAAGGCTCACGGAAAGTATCTATTGAGGCTGGTAGGCTTGGATCTAACCTTAAAAGTGGATGAGAAAAACTTAGAGACAAGAAGCTGTTAAGGTATACAAAAGCCAGGCGATTAAGCTCTGCCCCATGTTGAGCAAGAAAAAAGCCACTGGACATGACACAAGAAACTATGGGATGCAACAAACTACATTGTGAGACTGGCCAAAGCTTGCAGGGATGGATGGATTCCACGGGTGTTTAAGGAGGAGTTAGATCAGACACAGCCAAAACCACAAATATATAGACAAGGGTGCTTAGGAGCTTTTGGGCAGCAGAGTCTTGCCAGGGCTATGCACAGTGTCCACACAGCAGTAGCAGTAAGACTGGTCAGGGCTGAGATTACATGAGTAACTATAGCAGAAATACAATATTTGAGTTCAGATTTGAAAAAACTGAGGCCAATAGAGAGAAACAGTTGGGTGCAGATTGTTTATTTGTGGAGAGACAAAAGCAGTGAAAGAACCAGTGTGCTAAAATAGAAAGCGGTGGAATATGAAGTGGGAATAAACTTGAAGTCTGACCAGCTGGAGAGGAAAGAACAGGACAATACTACTGAAGTCCACGCAACATTACACTGCTTCTGTTTCTGCACGTGTTGTTAAAGGTGTGGTTCCCTGTTTGTGCTGGTCTGTTCACACACAGTGTGTGCATGGGATTACACATTCAGCCCTGCACATGGATGGACCCCAAAATGATAAAAACAGCAGCCTTACATCCAGCAATCCAGGAAAGGAGAGATCCTCAGATCTCAAGGACTAGCAGATGTGTTTTTCTTTTAACAAAAAATGTCAAAAGTATTTAAAATCATCCTAGTAGATATTATAGGACAATGGAGCTGAAAACAATAGAGCTCTCTGAAAAGCTATAAAGCTCCATTAAACCTTGTTCAGGCTGCTACAGACAACCATGCATTAGTTACCAGCTGTACATAACTATTTAGTCAAAGTATCTATTTCAGTGACAATTCCCCATCAAAGGGATAAATGGAAGCATTGTTTGATGGATTCAACAAGTTGGCTCTGTAGATATCTGTACATCCAGAGGTTAGAAGCAGGCACTGTTCTGACTGTAGCTCATGCGTTCCCAAAGCTGACACACTTGAACTGGATCCCAAACTCCTTCCCCCCATCTCATGTGCTCCTGACATTTCCATTAACTTGCAGCCTAGAGATGAGAGACTACTGATTTTGATATCCAGCTATAAATAAATAAATGACAAAATAAATATTATACATATATAAAATTTATATGCATATATATAAACTCACTATGTATTCTTTTTGGGCCAAACCAAAATGCAGACTTTCTTACCAAGCAATGTGTATTTCCTTTGAAAACAGCATTCAGACCAAAAAAATATTTTGATTTAACTGAAAGTTGTACTGTCCATTTTAGCATTTTTCCTCCATTTCAAATGCCATCACTATTTTGAAATGATTAGTTTCTGAAATAGAATTACAGCTGGGAGACAAACTAGAACTGTATTAAACATCAGTCTTTGGAGTTTTTAAAAGGTTTTCTCCTCAGGTTTTTGATTATGGTTATTCATAGAATAGAATCATAGAACCAGATATGTTGGGAAAGACCTCCAAGAACATTGAGTCCAAATATTATCAATTCCCTCAAACTGTGAATCTTGTGAACAGTCTACATACCTCACAAATTATCGCTCTCCGCTGCCATATCTCTCTCTAACCTCAAAAAACCCATTCCCTGTACCACCTGTTTATCTGCAATTATCTACTGGGCAACAAAGATGGAAACTTCCATGGAGTGCAGATTATTTGACATTAGGCAGATGCACAATAGACAGCACATCATGTTTTGCTTTTTTTTTATAAATAGCAATGAAATTTTACTCCGCAGCCCAACTGCTAAACTTGGTCCAGTTGTAATTAAATCTAGCCTTCTGTTGTTAAAATAGATCAGGTTTCCAAACTACATCGGCTTAATGGACTGATATTTCTGTTCAATGACCAGGTTTAGACAGGCAAGAACTTCTGTTACTCCTTGTCCTTAGGGGCTGCTTTAGTTTCATACAAATATGACCTTTGAAAGAAAAGGATAAAATAAGCTTTTTGCCAGAAAAGGCTGGTGAAAGCCATTTCCCCTGTGTAAATAAAAGGAAAAGACCGAGATATTTAGTTCTTTTGAGGAACAGTTTGCATCTGTTTCAGGTGCATGTGCCAGGAGAGATAATTTTAAATGCAAGCAGTTTGCCACTTTGACAGTGATATTAGTTATAAAATGCTGTAACACAAACAAGACAATATCTTGGAAGATCTGAAGGGAAATTGCAATGATCAAGAGGGGAAGAAAAGGTATTCATTATTGCAAATGTGTATTTTCTGTGGCTAAATATCCTCTTGAAATTGTCTTAGCTCACTATCCAGTGTCCATTTGTTTGTATTAAGAAGGAGGTAATAAAGAATTTAAATAGTAATGATAACATTATTCTTTAAATTTAAACTCCTTCAGTAGAAATAATGAAGACTTTTCTTACTCAGAACAGCTGTCTCGGCCCGCCGTGAGGGTACAGGGCAATGCTACAGCTGCATGGTAGGGATGGTATTGCTTTGTAGATTTACTGCACTGCAGGATAAGCAGATAGAGCAGAAATGCAAACGGCTGTGTAGGTGAGCAGGTGAGACGTGACATTGACCAGACACTTTAAAGATAGTTTACAAAAAGAGACAGGATAGGTATGACCTTCTCCTGACTCCCATGTTATTTATTCTGTAATGACGGGTTAATGATTCTCTATAGCAACCACCCCAGATTGGTTCAGGAATATCTGTGGCTCCCGAGAGATTCACTTGAAACAACCCCTCTCTTTATGTAATCATTCATCTTATCTCAGAGCAGCGTAAGACTATGAGGTAGGCTATAGAATAAATATGATAGGAATTTTATTGCTTATACCTTCATTCCCAGGAAAACCTGAATTCTTGGGGTACAGAAGAAGCAGCACTGGGAAGGTAAAGGAGATCAAGAGCTGACAAGCAAAGGAAGGGGAGGCAGAGAGAAGAAAAGGTGTGTGGCAAATGGAGATATTTATAGTGGCTTTATGGCCCCCTGCTTCAGGGGGTAATTTTCTCTATGGGTCAAGAAAGTGTCTTTGATGAGTCCCAGAGTCAGCCAGGACTTAAAGCTGAGCCTGTCAACACCTCCTTCTTAAACAGAGGGCCCCCAAAACACCAAAGGGGCTAGACAAATATATACCTAACTTTTATAACAATATGAAGGTGGTCATCAAACTTTGTAAAACAGAGAAGCCACAGAACTTGTTTAGCAAAATGCGAAAGAATTTGAAACAAAACCCCTCTCTGTTGATCTGTCCCATAGAGAGGCCCCTTTCTTTCCACCTTCCCTCTACAAGCTCTGCATTAAAAGCCCTCTTGTTCTCTTCATCATTCTGACCCCGGTTCTGTGTTTGCCCCAGTGCCTCCCAGTGCATGCAGAAGCCCATTTCTCTCCTGGTTTGCCCCATCCTGCTCTGTTGCTCTCCTGGAAGAAGTAACTTTGCACCAGTCTGGAATGCAGCATCCTCATCTCCTGCTTCTCAACCACGTTCAGTGAAAGGACATAACAGACACTGAACACCGATCCCAGGGTCCTCTGCACATCTTCCTGGGCTGCAGGGAATTCCCAACAGGGTGCTGGGCAAACCATGGCTCCCATCCATCGTATGGATGCTCTCCACATGAAAGAGATGACACAGGGAACCCTGACCCCCACAGAGGAGAGGCTGGAGTCCAGCTAGGATGTGCTGCACAGCTGATGTACCAAGGCCTATATGCAGGTAACCAAATCCTGCCCTACTCTCCATAATTAAGTAATATGAATACAGCATTTTCTTTCTCTGTATTTGCCCTACCCAGCTGATTACAGTTGAATAAAAAGAGTTTTGACCTCTGGATTTTATTTTCTTGGTAATTTTCATGTTTTTTTTCTGAGTATGAACACATTTTGAAAAATTGCTGTTGTGGAACATGCCCAAAGGTGAGACCATCTCTATGTATTTTAATTTCTCAGTTTGTAAGGCAAGAAGGACGTCTCCAGTTGTATACTCTACAGCCATGCTTAGAATAGGCCAGTGATTTGTAGAGAAGAAGCTGTATATATAAAACCCCAGTGCTTTATTTTAGAAGGCATTCATCAAAAATGAAAGTGGTATGGAAGTATTAAGTGCAAATAATTTACAAGAGCACATGCACAACAAATCTAATAAGGATTAGAAATCTTTCTTAATGTGTCCTATATTGTTTCATGTACTGGAATAAAAGGAAAATTTTGAAATTTTAATTTTCTGGACTAAGGTATTTGGCAGTATTGACTCTCCTACACCAAGAAATCTCTTACCACAGGAGCAAAGCCTATCACCACTGAATCGTGAAACACAGTTTGATTGTTTCTCCAAATTTGAATACAATTAAGATGATTCTAAAAGGTTATCACCCTTTCCCATTAAATTTTTTTTTTAAAAGTAAAAAAAAAAATAAATATACACACACACACACGTGTGCATATTCAAAGCATTCACTGCTTTGAATATGCCCCAGCCAGAAGAAATTGTGAAAGTCGTTGTTATTAGGGTAGATTTTCTATCCACCACATGCCACAAAATGCCACCTTATGCACTTCTTATGCCCTTCCATATGTTGTTTGGGACAAATATGATCCAAATATAGCCTACTGCATGTGGGGAGAGAAGGACAACTCCATCTGACATCCAAAGCACGTGATAATACTTTTGAAATATTGCAGGCATTATAATACTTATAAGGACAGGATTCCTTGGTTTGACTCTTGCTCTTAAAGGAATCACTGAGGATGCTCTGAAAGCCTACATTTCTGTGGACACAGCATTTAAATAAGTGCATGAAAAATCTCAAATGCCTCTCTTGGAATCTTTGTATATGAACAATCAGCCATAAGACAAGAGCAAAAGTAAGAGCGAATTTTATATGACAAGTAAAGTAGGCCTGCAAGTTGCTTATATGGTGGTACAAAATCCTTATGATATTTTCTTTGTTTTAATTTCGAGCCTTTCCTCAAAAGAAAAGACACCAGCAACAACACACAGTTTATATGTCATGTGGAGGAACAGTATAAGAATAATTAGAAAGACATAATTTCTTTTCATATTCTTGGGGTGTGCTCCAAGCTCTGAAACAGCTTAGAGGTGGACAGAGGGGCTGTAGCTGCCCAAGCTTCATGGCTTGTATATAAATATTGAGATTATAATGTCTTAGAGTTTCTTCTCCCCACCCTGTGTGAATTTACACTTCTCATCATTCAGTTCATAAATTTTCTTGTTGATAAGGATTCTGTTACAGTGCTAGATTGGAAAGAGGAAAAAGAATTCAATTGCCTAAATACTGAAGTGGTGCTTTAGACATGCCAGTTTATCCAAAACATTCCCATGGAGCGGGTAGATATGACTGAGCAACTTCTGGAAAAGCAAATCAAAATCAAGTGGGATATCCCAAGGAATCTTCTAAAATACTAGACGACTTAGTTTAAGCAACAGAAGCCCATGGTGTGGGACATGGGTGAGAAAGATGCAAGATGATTTATCAGGCACACCTCAAATGCTGCATCAGTTTTGGCCAGATGTAAAACTCTCTTTAGCACAAGAAGCAACTTAACACAGTTTTTTGGAATGTATTTGATACTGAAAAGATATAAGATTTATTTTTCCTTTTATTGTCAATAATCGCATCTGGGAAATAAAGGCTGAAATACGTTCTTTATGAAAGGAGACACTCTCTGCCAGTAGGTGAGTCAGTATACCTAAGAATTAATTTTTCCTCTGAAGGGCATCAATGGTGACAATATTACCAAACAAAATGCTACAGGCAATAGCAACAGTGAAGTTCTATGAATTTAATACTTAGTTTCACCAAAGTTTACTTAAAAAAAAAAGATTGGATTTCAGAGGCTAAATCATGCATTTCTCCTTCTCAGAGTGAAGACTCTTTGAAAGAGTGCTAGAGCACTTCATTCATTCTTGAGTTTGTGCATTTCAGACAAAGTTCCTGCCTTTCTTTAAATTAAATTGATTCATGTTGGTAACTCCCCCTTCTCTCCATCCTTTCAATGTGTCCCAGGAATACATCTCAGTAACTCCAGAAAAAGATATATCCCAAGTAAATCTTTTTTTTCAGAAACATAATAGAGAATAAAGTAGGGAGGCAGGAGTGTTTAATTGATATTAAAACCCAAGCCTATGAAAATTGATTAAATGGCTGATCAAAACTTTTCCAAAATTGATGGAAACTACAGAGTTTACCTGGTAAATAGTGAGACACTCGCACCATCTAAGGACAACGGGCACAACAATAAGCCATTAATTGATAGATTGCTGGTACTTGCATTAAAGATTTTGTTGTTGTTATTAAAGAGATTTTTTATAAAATTGTCCTCTGTGAATATATAAATCCAAGTAAAATTAAATGTTTCTTACAGAAAACTCATTTTCATTTTGCAACTTGATTAATTCTATTTCAGTAATGGGCCAACAACGAACAGCAACTTTTCACTTTTTAGTCAGTACACAAAATGGCCAAATATTCAATGTTACAGCAGAATTGCAGCATAGGTAATGTACAGTTGACCTGTATATGTACAGAAATTCCAATTATGGAATTATAGAATGGTTTGGTTTGGAAGTGACCTTAAGAACCATCCAGTTCCAACCACCTTGCCATGGACACAGACACCTTCTACTAGATCTGGTTCCTCAGAGTCCTATCCAACCTGGCCTTGAACACTTCCAGGGATATGACAGCCACATCTTCTCTGGACAACCTGTTCCAGTGCCTCACCACCCTTACAGCAAAGAATTTCTTCCTAATATCTAATCTAACCCGAATGTCTTTCAGTTTGAAACCATTCCCCCCTGTGCTGTCACTATATGCCCTTATGACATATGACATGATTGTTATGTCAGACATGGGATTTTTCCACTTTTCCCAGGTGCAAAATATGATCCTTTGTAAGAATAATCTACAGATATAATCTACAGATTTAGCACATATTTAGAGATTTAATGCCTGTACCTCATATGAGCTGTGCAGGCAATGGTGCAAGGTGCAACAACAAGCTATTGCATCCTATCTTAAGTTGTGGGCAGAACAGTGGCAGAACAGTGGGGGTTAGCAAGTAATGTCATCAGCAGTGGGAAGGTAGTTTTGATACAGAGAAATTAAGAACTAAATAATAATGGCAAATGATTTCATTTTAGTCGGTGCTTAGTAACAGCTCACCTGTGCTAAGCAAACTTTGAATAAGTGACCCTGAAGCATGGGACTTATTTTTTGGTCTGTCCTAAATCCATCCTGATCAGAAACCAGAACCATTTCCTTGTTCAAATTTTTGTTCCCATTGCAGAATTGTTAAATATCCATCTGTAACTTTTCCACAGTATAAACTCACCTAATTACTACTGAATAAAAAATCACTACCCTTGGAGGTTAATGAGATATTTTACAGACCACAATTGCAGGGTGTTTATTTCTATAGGAAGACAGAAAGCATTGTAAAAAAAAGCATAAAATTGTACTTCAGATATAGTGAACAATTTGTTTTGGATGTTTGAAGATGAAAGGCTGAGACTGCTGTCAACTGTATCTGTCTATGGTGTGTCTGCCACCTTAGCTGGTGAATGAAGATCATTTTTTTCTCACTGGAGAGAGATATTTCTTTTCTGTGATTCATCTGACCTTTTTTGGATGTGTGTGATGAGTTGAATTGCACCCTTGCAATGTCCAAGTTCTGTGAAATGAGCCCAGTGTCACCAGGCAGGTGCATACATCTGCACTCTGAATGTCTGCCTCAAACGTGAATTCCTCCCTCTACAATACCTTAATTTTCTGGCCCGATTCCTTAATACACTATGGGGTCTTGAGTGTCCCAAATGACCCAAGACTACTATAATAACAGCTAGATTCCTCTGGTGATAAAGAGGACCGGGTCTTCTCTTATTTCCTTTTCATCATCATCTATTATCAGATTTGCACACTCTTTTTTTTTATTTCCCCTGGTGTTCTCAGGGGTGAGAACAGGGCCTCCTACTGTTCTCACCTGACACCAAAATTTGAGATGAAGATTTCAAAAACACATTTAATAAATAATTTGCTGGATTTTATGAAACTTCACTTTCCCAAGGGTAAAGCTCTGGATTCAAAGTGGGAAGATGTGGGTGTGCACCCCTCGAGCTTTCCTTTGCCTGATGTGAATTTCAGCAGGGTGGAAGGAGATGTGTCCTTTTCGCTTGGTTCTACAGTAAGCACATCAGAAACAAAAGAAAAAGCAGAAGTCTGGAGGCAATGCTGCTTGAATACTGCAATATGTCTAGGTACGGATCTTAAAACTGATGCTGAAATCACCTCTAAATGGTCAGAGCTATTGACTGAAGTAGTTCCAGGGATGCTAGAGATGGTAGAATGACTAAAAAGATTGAGTTTTGTGTTCTAAAGAATTTTATTCACATTTATGAATTATGTGGCTTAAAAAGGCCTAAAAATGACCATATTTTCTTTTGAATCGAAAGTCTCTTACTATATAAGTTTTTAACATTAAAAAAAACCCAACAAAAAAGAAAAACCCAGAAAAGCCCCACTCACTTTATTTTAAGAGGTTACAGCCTCAAACTAGAAAATTATTGTTGAAAACTGGAATTTTTCTGTATTTAGATTTTTCATTCCAAAACTGCTTTCTGTAATTTTTCTCTTTACCTTCAGACTGGAATTTTCAATGGAAACATCTCTGACAACATCTATCCTTAATATTTTGGAGCATGGCTTTTGATGGGTCCAAAGAGATCTATTACTTCTAAAATGCTTGGGCCTCATGTCTACAGCAAAAATAATGAAAACTTATCCAAATTACATAACTATATGAATGTAAAGTGATTTAAGTAAGCTAATTCATATATGCATTGATTTCCTAATAATATGTATTTACATTGCTTCATTAAACCATTAAAAATTAATTTGGAATTAATTTCCTGCAATCTCCCATGCAAATAAATTCTTACAGAAAGAGGTGATTACTTCTCTTTGGGTTGGCATGTAACTAATCTATCTGCCTAGATATTTAGCATGCAGTCATTCATGACAGATTAAAAATCTTAGAAAGATACACAGACAAAAATGGTGAAGAAATGAGTTTTATCTGCCTGTTCTCTGCACAAAAATGCTATCTCAGTGCTTGCCACATTTCAGTAAATACTGGCTAAGCCCTCTGGTGAGGTAGCACGGCCATGGGCCACCTCTGCCCACCCTCTAAGATGCAAAGCCTGTAAAGTGTAAGTATTCAAGAAATGACAGGATGTGGCACTTGGTGCTGCAATGTAGTTGGCATGTTCGGACAAAGGTTGGACTCGATGATCTTGGAGGACATTTCCAAACTTAATAATCCCATGATTCTAAAGGTCATTTAGAGGTACTGGAACAGGGTCTGTCCTACACTAAGTTTAAGAGTGAGAGTGGTGAGGCTCTGGCACAGGTTGCCAGAAGAAGCTGGGGTTGCCCCATCTCTGGAAATGTTCAAGACCAGGCTGGATGGGGCTTTGAGCAACCCGGTCTGGTGGAAGGTGTCCCTGCCCATGGCAGAGGGGTAGGAACAAGATGATCTTAAAAGTCTCTTCAAACACAAACCATTTTACAGTTCCATGATTCTATGAACTAAGTCATGGAAACTCCTGGCTCTGCTGATGTATCCTTTTTCCTGTGACCACTTCTTTGCCTAACAGGATGTGACAGTGGAAACAGCATTGCTTACTGTTGCACGTGAAAAAGTATAATTATAATTTTCATTTCCATTTGCTTCTCAGAAAAGACATGTCCCAAAGGAAGACAGGACACTGTTGCCCTCCTCCTCTGGAAAGTTGTGCCTTACACAAAACGACTCAGCATTTCAAAAAGGTGGTGGTGCAAGCAGTATTTTGACTCCTCACCTTGTGTTCTCTGAATGGAGGATGATTGCATTGTTAGATCAGTCTGTGCTGACTTTTTTCTTTTTGCTGATAGGAGAGGTAGTCTTGGTGCTTCTGAGGATAAGCGGCAAACACCAGCTTCTTTCTCCTGTGTCATAGTTTCTCAGGCAAAAAGTGCAATTTTGTCATAATAGGTAACTTAGTTTTCTCATTGCCAATAGGGACGTATGCATCAATGGATTGCTTTTCTAGGATTGCCTCTGCAAACGTTTCTGTAAGTACTGCTTTGCAGCAGCCCTGAGCAGAACAAGATGTAGTGTCAGAAACATCTGTTGATTTTGGAGCTTTGTGGTTTTGGTACCAGCAATGTGAGCAAATGCAAGTGCATATGGCAGTAGGCCAACACCAGTAAACATCAAGTCAGGCTAACTGGTGAGTAGGGTGAAGTGGTCATAAGCTGGTGAGGTGTATGCGTAACTGGGAGCGTGACAGCTGAGTGTGGTGGGACCTGGCACAGTGTGTCCAGAAGAGCTGTGGATGCCCCATCCCTGCAAGTGTTCAGAGCTGGGTTGGATGGGCCTTTGAGCAACTTGGTCAAGTGGAAAATACCCCATGGCATCGAGGTTGGAACTAGATGAAGGTTCCTTCCAACCCAAGCCATTCTATGATTCCATAATTCGACGATTGCATGACGTGGCTACTGGAGGGATTGGGGGTACAGGCCAAATGCTGAAGAGAACTGTAGTGTTTGGGGGTTGACCAAGCTAACAGTGGGTGTGTCTCTAGAGGGGGCAGATGGGAAACTGGTGATCCAGAGGCAGCTGCTAGGCAGACTGAGTCCACTTACCGAATGCATCCACATTGTATATATCTATACATAAAGATTTTTTCCAGCTAATGGGCTTTCCACCTGCCAGAGAACAGAATGAGGCCATTGGTGCTGTTTGTGTTCATGTAAACACTGAATTTGCCAGAATGTGCTGTTTCACGTGACCAGGTATGTGCCTACTGGGGGCATATGCCCAGACTTGCTCGTGGTTGGTCCTGGGGACATGGAGGTCCAGCTCATAACCTTAACTGGGCTATAAGTTTCAGTAACCACTGAAAGTTTGCACATAAATTTGGGTGAAACTACCCATCCAGAGCGAACTTTCAAAGTGCTTCTCCCTTGTGTTGGACAGATGATTCTCAAAGGCAGAATGAGCCTCTTGTATTTTCTATGACTTTGACTGAAGCAATGATGATAATTCTGAAGATGCCTCTACTTCCTATTAGATGGGCGCTTACAAGCAGCAGAGCAGAGAAGTAGTGTTGAACATTTTTCAAGCTTTCAGAAACTGGCTTGAACACCACATCCTGTTCTCCTTGGCTTGCTATCCATTTGCAGTATATCTGAAGATTTTTTTACCCTTCATTGACTCTGATGGGTCCAAATTCCCTTGGCTCTGTTCTTTCCACATATCCTCCAAAGGACCTTTCTCATTCTGTATTGGCTCAGATCTACAGCTAAGTGTCCTATCTCCTTTAGACTGCTTCCAGACATGTAAAAGACATTTTTGGAACCCCTACCAGACAGCCTTTTTGTCTGACAGGAGCCTTCCAAACTCTTCCACAAAGCTCTACTTTCTTGCAAATCCTTTACCACTGAGCCTGCTGAAAAAGAAAAAACCCTCAAGAAACTGGCTATTGCTTATCAGGCTGACCAAGAAAGAAAATGTTTCCTTCTGTTGTCCTGTCTCTTTGCATGAGGCTGTTTTCTCTTGCCTTACACTTTACATACAAGCTCTGAGAGACAGAGACTGTCATTTTAATCTATATTTTTCAGTGCTTAGCACAACAGCTCATGACGAGGCCTCTAGGCATTGCAGTAATAGAAACAGCAGTAGCAAAATAAATATGATGGCTATTCCTAAGGCGTGATTTGAAAAAACTACCTGGTCACTTCATTTGTCTGGACCTTTATTCATTCAAGGTCAAGGAGGTGAAAGAGCAGAGCTTTCTCAGTAAAATCTCTCAACCTTTCCTAACCAGAGTAATGTCTGCAAGTTCTTTTTATTGTTACTTGTCACATTACAGTTCCGCACAGTTAAAAAATATCGTAGAAGCTACAGTTATTATAGTTATTAACATTTTATGGCCTTGTTATTCATACCTTAAGCTCCTTAAAATGAAGTGGTGCATTTTAAGAGAGCAGCATGTATTTAATTGATTTCACTGTAAAAAGGTTGTCCTACTTCAGCGCTTTCCAGTCTTTTTCCTTGGGTTTTGCTTCTATTAATGATGAAAATATCAATTTTATGTCTTTAAGAGAAGTGATACAAAGCAGTTAAAATTTTCTTACTCTGCTATCTATCTGTTCATGGTTTAAACATTTTTCCCTCTTTCATAATCAAACACCATGGAAAGATTTGGGGTGTTCTGAGCTACCTGTTCATGCATATATCTATGTCTGCTTTGGAGGACAATGTCATGGATTCATTGGCAGTATAATTGCTCTTGAATTATGCACCTTTGCCATGGTGTAAGTACATATCCTTGGAGATCTACCAGGAAGCAGCTGATGTCCAACCAGAGAAGTTTATCTTACCTAACTTTTAGATACCTGTAGAGCAGACACTTGCATCTACAGTGATTTCTTTAGATTCTGCTTCCAACTGCTGTAGAGAAACATGGCTGCTCACACGAACAACCTTAGGAATATAGGGTGCCTTAAGATCAGCCTCCCTCTAGATATGCCCTGTTTTCTCCTTTGATTTTGCGGGAATCCTAGAGTAACATATTTGAGGAGAGAATCCTCTGTAGGTCTTGTGTGGTGGCAGCTTGTTTGTATAATGAAATTCCTCTGTGTTGAGACTCAAAATCTAAATGTTTATGAAACATTCCTCTTCAATTTTTTCAATTTTCTCTACCAAGGGACGGGGACCACCTTATTCTAAGTGCTTATACAGATGCAAGCCCAGAAATCTTTATTCGCCACCAGGGATTTTAGTCACTGGAACATGAAACTAAACCATTCTGGTCACTCAGAAGTACTGAATAGCAGCTTTCTTGTCTGTTCTGACTGAAAGAACTACAGATACCTGCACTTGGACAATGTAAGCTTATATTTTTATGAGATCAGGAAGGTCAAAACCAAAGAGAATGAAAAAACCAGGCAATTGAATTACAGAGCAGTGATAAAGTCAAAGTAGTATATGTTCACTTTATCTTTCCCAGACTGCATGAGTCATTACAATTTTGATACTTCAGTGTACTGGCAGAGATTGATGGAATGGGAAATGGCTACTCATACATTCATTTTCCTAAAAGAGGGCAATGAGAAAAGAAAGCAGTGCATATGTAAACCCTTCTTTTCTACATCACATACCCATACACCTGGCACATTTCTAATCTGTTGGCAGCTTCTACTGTGGACAAAGCCAGGAGCTGAATGTGGCGTGGCTGTTGCCAAACACACCGACACCAACAGAGGTCTTGTATTGTAACTTATGCAACACAGGTAGTGTGTCAGGACAGTGTCTATAAGGTCATGTAACATCTGCCTGCATGTTCCCGTTGAGCTGAAACCCCCAAATATAGCAAAGATTTAAAAGACATGAATGTGTGGCATGGATATAGTTTAGTGGTGGACTTGGCAGTATTGGAATAATGCTCGTCCTCAATGATCTTAAAAATTTTTCCCAATCTAATCAATTCCATCATTCTGTGATTTTAAATGCAGTATTTTTGCAATCTATAGTATACTGTATTATTCATACAGCTTTATTTTTTCAGGAAAAGTTAAATAATTTAACATTATTTTACCACTAGTTCTCTTTCTCTCAAAATAAAAAGAAATTTTTAACTCCAACTGAAGTATTAGATATTTTCCTTGTCCTTCTTCAAGAGTATTGCATAAGCACATGTGGGTCAAGGAAGAGAGCTGCTAGGAAGAAAAGTGTCTGCCAAATATTTTTGAGCAATGTATTAACATTATTCAAATTCCTTTTAAAGAGCAGTCCTTCCCCCCACAGTTTCTTCTTGACAGGTGTCAGTTGATGAAGAGATGAGTGTGGGGGTGGGTGTTCTTATCTAAAAGGATTTTAAATAATGTTACTGACATTATTTGAATCAAAATTACCTCCTAAGTACTGTTATAAGGAGTTTTGTCTTTTAACGGGTATTCCATTATGTTACATTTCTCAGTAGCCCTACCTTTCATATTCCCTTCTTCCAGCTATATGGAACATGTGAATTTGCATTTTCCTGGGGTATAAGATGCCATAATGGCACATGATGGGTCACTATTATTAACTTGAACATTTCACAAACACTGGTATATAGAGAGACCAGTGAGCTTCAAGGGTCTGAAATGCTGACTTGGTTTGTTGTGCACCTGTGACAGTTCAGCAGTTGTGTGGCTGTGGAGAGATTGGAGTCTTGAAACACTGAGTATGAGTGATTGAGTTTGCACTTTAAGAAGTCCTTTAAGAAGATCTGAGAAATGGCAGAGGATTTTAAGTGAAATTAGGACCACCATAGTTATGGTCTACATCTTTTCTCCCTCTGCATTACTTTCAGATCTGTAATTTAAAAAAAAAAAAAAAAAAGGGAAAAAAAAGTGATTTTCAGCCTTTGAAGTAAAACTGATAGCATGTTTTTTTCCTTTAACTTGCCCTAAAATTAGGAATAATAAACCTGTGATGCTTCCATTGAATTTATTGGTGTATATCTTTTGAGATGTCAGCCAAGAGACTGGCATGGCTTTATTACAGAGCGGCAGATGCTATGTTTGAGAAAAATTCTACATTTTAATAATTGTTCAAAACTAGATGCTGCTGTTGATAAACACAAGAATTCTTTACACGGAATAACATGTGAAATGGGGAAAGTAAGAATAAGATTCCTTTGAATTCTATGTCTGATTCTGCTGGTAACTTATTATAGAATAGATCATCACAGAAAAGTTTAGATCTTGTTTCCATAGTGTCTGTAAAGTGATGCAGCAATGTTAGTATTAGAGGTGCTTGGAGGAAAACCTCAAGGTAAGATTAAAATATTTTTCTGATAAAGGGTTTTTCTAAAACATGAAATGTTGTGGAATTGGGAGTGTTCTTCAGAAATTATTCATGTTCTGTATATAGAAGGAACAAAAAAATCATTATATAGGGCTTTCTGGACAATACCTATCAATTTACATGCAAAGTGTAAAGCCATATAGCTGGGATGGCTCATGATTTAAAACAGTTGTTTGCTAAATATTTGAGAAATGTTGCTATAAGTAGATGTAACTTAAAAATAAAAAAGCAAAAGTTAAATAAAATTCTTCTTCAATAATAAAAAATTCAGAGAAACAGTGAAAACTTAAGATGTTACCAAAAAACCCCCCAAACCCTACTAAAGTCTCATCTTTTTATAAGTTGGATCACTAAAGTAAATTTTCTAGATATGTAGAAGAATCCTTTAGCCTCTAGAGAAGGCATTCTAATCATTGTGTATTTCTTTGTTCTATATTGAATGAATCTGTGCGAAAAACAATCTATTAGTACACTTTCTTTTCCATAAGCTGAATTTATTGGAGGTTTAGAGATGCTATTCGATGTGATTATGTTATTAGCAATACGCTGGCTGACTGCATAAACAGATCAAAAATTGTTTCTGCATGCTTCGTGAGATTGAGAGATTTCATTTTTAATACATATGCAAATATTTATCATAGAAATGTGGGGGAAAAAAGGTTCCTAGATCTGCTGTGATTTTCTATTAGACAAACAACCACCTAGGCAGGTAAATACGCTATGACATGTCCAAGGAAGGGAGGCAGTGAACACAGCAATAACAGAATCTGGAAATTTGTGTTTGAAAGAAGCAGACCTAATGCCTCTTTTTCTTCTTTTTCTCCACAAAGGTCCATAGAGGATAACTTTTTCTAGGTGGCTGAGAAAGCTGAGGTGACCCCAATTTTCTCTAAAATGTAGAATTACTTTGGAGGACTTTGCTTCATCTTTTCATCCTCACTAAGGACTATTTATACAGTCTTCTATCTTTGTGAGGTTCTCTTCAGCTATGATGAAAAAGACATGATCTCTGTCTCAATCAAGAATAATAACAAGAGATGAAGGAAAGTAGGTGGGAAAAAGGTTTATAACAGGTAAAGGTAATTGGCTGGCAATTGCATATAAATTTCAGAACATAAACTTAGCATCAGGACAGAGAGGAAAGGAGAAGTAGCTAAAGTTCTAAAAAAGGTATTTGAAAGTGAGGAAAGTAACCCCCAGCTCAACAGACAAGAGTGCGCTACAAAAATGTATGGGAAAAAATTGGAAGATTTGGGATTATTTCTAATAATCTGCACATCCTAGTAGGCCCCAAAATTATCAGAAGACTAGGATAAAAGGTGAGACTTCAGATCCCTAGGTCCTTCCCTTATATTTTTGTCCACTCCACTGCTTATGTTTACATGTCTTGCTTGATATCTAGTGCCTGGAAATGCAAAAGATGGGCAGCAGGACAGACAGTGTCTAAACGATGAGTCTGTGATAATTCATATGTTTATGATCCCAGCAGATCCCAAAGAACACAAGGAAAGAAAATGCTCCTTTCTGAAGGCTGTCACCCATGAGGGACCCATATGAATCTCTCCTCCATGCTGTCTTCCTTCAGACAAAGCTGCTGGCAAGAGATTAGCAGATAAGTAGATCAAAGGTTTGGCTTCCATTCAGTGTAAATCTGGAAGAAAAGTTTAGGGATACATAACAAAGAGAAATATCTTTGGTCACTTCAGTTCTTTGTACACTCTAACTCACAGAATCTCTTTTCGGACCGTAAGCTATGTCTTGAAATTGGCTCAGAGGTAATTTCTCCCCTACTCTTCTGAGTCTAGATTTTTTCTAGCATTTGGGTTTTTTTTCCATAGTTGCTAATTCAGCCACAGTTATGTTCAGTTTATGACCATTGTAACTTGTGGTTCTAGTTCTTCTTCTCTGATGTTTTCCCATCTAGTGTATATATAAAGAGGATTAATAAACTGGTCTCTTGTTTCAACAGAAGTTTCTCATTTTCTAGACATTCCAAACAGACCTCTTGTACATCAGACTTTGCACATGCTCAAGTTCACACTTGCAGGTGATGCCTTTTGAAGACTTTTTCTGCAGCACCAACACTTTGTTACTATTGCAGCACATACCTTCCTGTAAGTATCATATTATTCATCCAACCTTCTTCCTCTTCCAGCACCTAAGAATCTTTTCCTCACTTTTCCACAGAAGAGTGCAGTTATAGTGACAAGTGCATTTTTCACCTCTATGCTGCACTGCTGTTTTTCATTGCATATATTGCTGAATGGAAGAAAATAATGTACAGTCTCAGCTAGTTACTGACCTCCCCCATGTATCAAGATGAGCCATAAACATATCTGTTGCTCCCTTGGCTGTTGGTGAACTCTGCTCTTCAAAGCAATTCATACATAATGCTTCAAATACCTTAGAGATTTCCCTTCTAGGTTCCTCAGCAACTGCTGGAATAATTTCTAACTATTTAAGCATAAGTCATAGAGCAGGCAGAAAAAAAACCCCTTTCATTGGAGATGAACAGGTTGACTGCACTTCCAGGAAACAGCAGCACCGTATTGAACTACTTCATGACTGCCTGAATCAAGAGGTTGCCCGGCTTGATTAAAATCTTCCATAATAAACAAAACTGAATTTGTGACTACTATATCCACATAAACATTATCTTATCTGGAAGAGAACTTTGCCCATCAATTAACTGCTAAACACTCATATATTCTAGTGATGGCAACCGCAACAAAGACAATGGAAGCACAATACAGGCTCTACTCACTAGAGTACCAATGCACCAATCACAAGATTTTTCCTTTTCAGTGCATTTTCTTTTAAGCAGGAAGAACATGAGTATTATGGCAGTCCATGATATTTGCAGGGCTGTCCAAAATGAATATTTTTTAAAATCAAAATAAAGCTTCTCTGGAGTCCAGTTGGTGTTTATTAAGCTCTTCCATTAAAAAAATTGCTTGGACCTTTCTTGTGTTGACAAGATGAAAATGAATGAAGATACATAGCCAAGCAGGAAGCAAAGGGAAAAAAAAGGACTTAATAAATTCTCATATTAAAATAAATATGTTTTTTAAAGATTTTTTTCTCTTTTTATTAAACCAAGGCATTCTCAGTAAACCGAGGTCTTGCAGGGTTATATCTAGAGGGAGTTTCAGGGAATTTTTAAGAAAGTGCTTTACATTTCCTTTGATTATACCTGACAAAAGATGGAAAAGTAAATAACTGATCAGTAATGATCATGTGGAGCTCACTGCCACAAAACAGCCTAGCTGAGCACTTAGCAGGATTCCCAAGGACATGCACTGTGCTGCAACATGTAGTGGTGGAAGAGTCAACTAATTATGCACAGATGTTTGCAAGAATGCTGCCTACAACCCCACAAAAAAAATCTGAAAGATAAGGGCATCAGATTTTTTTCCTGTCTCACAGTGCAGGGAGAGCAAGGAGAGACCCACAGCCGGTGTGTGCATGTCTCAATGCACACGGGTGGGAATTAAGGGACTGCAGGTA
Source organism: Callaeas wilsoni (assembly GCA_013398955.1). NCBI lineage: Eukaryota > Metazoa > Chordata > Aves > Passeriformes > Callaeidae > Callaeas > Callaeas wilsoni. The sequence continues at coordinate 42,037 of VWPU01009504.1, forward strand.
CTGACGTGCGTACCCACAGTGGTATGGTCAGCACATCTCCAACAGGAATGTTGTGAAAATGGGCAAAACAGCTCTGAGAAGAGGGATGTGTGCATGTGACTACCATGTCCTGAGATAAATTATATGCACGCAATCCAGGGAAGCTGGTGGAGTCATCATCCGTGAAGGTGTTTAAAAGACAGGTAGAGGTGGTGCTTAGGGACATGGTTAAGTGGTGGACTTGGCAGTGCTTGGTTAATGGTTTGACTTGATAATCTTAATTGTTTCAGCGGAAACAATTCTATCATTCTGTGATTCTATAACTCCGAGTCTGCGTGGGTGCATGTGGGTGTGATTGAAATTTTGGGGAATAGTTACGGGAGGATGTCTCAAAAAACGTAGGTGCTGGTTAGCATTTTGCAAGTGTCAGGTGTTGTGGTTTATTTTTGTTATTGTTGAACTGATCCTGACTGTATAGCTCACTGATTGCGAGATAATGATGTGTCATTAATGAATCGACATACCTCCTTGATACTGCTTTGATTTAAACCACACGAATTGAGCAAGGTTTTCTTTCTCTGCATAGGAAAGGAGGCATTGCTTTTAAGGCATAATAATGAACTAATCTTGGGACAAAAATCAAATCTAAATAGAATGTGCGGGGGGGGTAATAAAAAAAAGAACATTTTTATATTAAAAATTCTTATTTATACTAATTGCACTAATTTTCGAAGTGATACCTTATGACAGGATGCTTCCAGGCCCTTTCAGCTAAATTAAAACAGAAAGCCTGTCAGAAATGGCTTTCCCAGGACATTTCTAGCTCAGCATCAGACAGAAAAGTACTGGTTACAAAGGGCTCAGGTAAGTGCCTGCACTTTTTGTTTGGTAAGTCACCCTGGCCTCCTAGCTGGAGAAATTCAGACCAGATTATGGCTCAATACTCCATTTCATGATTTCAAGTCTGTCTCCGGTTGAGCTCCAGAAACATATACTGAGTAAAGGATAGTAAGTACAGATTAACAAAAAGATAGACGCTGATAAAGTTAAATACGAACAGAAGCTTCTATGATGATGGTTTTCTGCACATAAACAAAGTAAATTAAGGTGTCAAGCTGTGAGATATCTACCAAATAGGCTACCCAGTAAGTACCAGAATGAAAAGTACAGCCAGAGGTGGTAGGAAAAAAAATGCAGAAGTTTAAAAATATATAAATAGAAAGATAGAGAGTAAAAGCAGTTGAGAATTCAGAAGTATACCAGAATACCCACTGAGTTTGTTTTGAACTAATCACATCCATTTGTACTTTTATTTTATATATTTTTTTTCTGAAAACTATAACCAGTGATTCTTTCTTGGTGGCCTCTATGCCTCTTTTAGCTACTTAAAAAAAAACATAATCAAAGAATTACAGCACAGCACCACCTATGGTTGATAAAACTACTCAGAACCACAGTGTTGAGGCATCAGGCTGCTCTCAGGAGAAAGTGGGCTTTATTTTAAAAATATTGAAGAAGAGCTGAAGTAGCAATAATAGCAGGGGTGTCTCATATGTAAAACCCGGGTCGCAAAATTAATATCGATTGCTAGGGCCACATCCAGGAATAAAGCTACACAAAAAGTGTAACCAAATGCAGTTTATCTAAAGTGAAGGAGGAGGAAAATATTCCACTGACAGAGGGGAAGAGTGAACACAATACTACTATGAACAGTCTAATAGCTACAACAGATGAGTCAGGATATCATCACATTGCATCACCTCAAAAAATAACAACTCCAGCAAGCCTTGCCACCTCTAACTGTAAGCAGTGACTCGCTATGTTTTTGGAGGTTTCTGTGAAACTATGAACTTTTTAGAAGAAATGCTCTTATTTTGCAATAAGCTCAAAAATGGTAAAACAAAGCACTATTTTGCCTAACTGAAAAATGGAATTAAAAAGCAACAGTTACTGAAACATACAGATAATATTCTTGGCCAGCTCCTTGCTAAGTGACACATTTTTTATGCTTTTTCCTTTTCTCCTTAACCTTTTCATCCGTGTCTTTAAGAGGATGTATACATGACATGCCTGATACTCCTGTCATAGCTGTTGTTTGTTTTAAAAAAGACCTAATTCTGCTGATGCACAAAGAATTATTTCTTCGTTCACTGAATTACACCTGCTTTGCTTCAGTGTGAATGAAAGCAGTTTAAAACTGCTTCTGAGGATACTACAGAAGCAATAACAAACTACTGCAACAGGGTGTACATCAGACAGACAGATGAGATGTCAATCCACAGTTCTGGCAGAGGAGGTTGCCATGGAACTACAGATACTTTCTAGATGTGAAAAATGCTATTTTGATGTCTCTTGAATTGGATAAGGAAATATTTGTCAGTAAGTTTGGGACTTACCTCATCAAGGTTTAGCTCTCTAAAGCTAGGCACGATTCAAAAGACCAAGGGGGACCTCATTGCAGTCTGAATACTCCTCATGAGGGGAAGAGGAGGGACAGACAGTGATCTCCTCTCTGTGATGACCAGTGACAGGACCTGAGGGAATGGCCTGAAGATGTTTCAGGGGAGGTTTAGGCTGGATATTAGAAAAAGGTTCTGACACAGAGGGTGGTTTGGCACTGGAACAGGATCCCCAGGGGAAGTGGGCACATCACCAAGCCTGAAAGAGTTCAAGAAGTGTTTGGACAACGCTTCAGACACATGGTGTGACTCTTAGGGATGGTCCTCTGCAGAGCCAGGAGATGGGCTCGATGATCCTGATAGGCCCCTTCCAAGTCAGCATATCATATGTGATTCTGTGTCTGATTATGGGTCCGGTTCTACCTAAGGTCAGTAGGAAAAGAGAGACATCCTCAGAAGATCTGGTCATGTGCATTATCATGAATACTCAGGTTAAGATGTTTTTCTAAATAGCTTCTCTCTACTGAATACATATAGAAGGAACCTCATCTTGGCCTACAAACCTAATTTTTCATGGTATGAATACAAGTAAAATGGATTTTACATTTCACCTTATTTTAGGAGGGAGTTATTTGGCCCTGTACTTAATCTCTGAAGGTTAGAATATAGCAAAATAGGTCTTAGATAATCCATCTGAGAACAGAATCCACTCAGTAGTGACTAGGAGGGAACTCCAGGTTTGAACAACCTAGGGAAGTGGAAAGCAACAGCATCTCAAGATTGACATAGGATTGTAAAGAACTGAAATGTCACTCTGCAAGATGTGGCAGGATTTGAGTAAAATGTTCTCTGACACCACTTTGGATATTTCCCTTGAAGAGAATTCATACATTATTCATGATCAGGCACCAAACAGTAGAAAGGCAAACTAATACCCCCTTCGGTTTGGGGCTATATTAATAACATGCCTCAACATCAAATCTCTTTTCAGCCAATTGGTTTCAATGTAGCTCATCTGAGAGGAATATGAAGTTTGTTGCAGGAGTAGCTGTTCAGGTGTGTGCGACCTCTGAGCATGATTACTGTAGTTTAGCTGTGGGGAAAAATATTTTACTACTTTTGATCATACTAAAAAGAAAGAAAAATCCCGGGAAGGTGACAGCCTTGCTCATCAAATGAAGACACACAATCTTCAATTCAATGAACGATGCCAAGTAATGGCAAGAAGATCATTTCAGTGACACAGAGAGAAGAGGAAGAATACTTCTTTTGTTAATTACAACAATTAAATTCTGATGGATAGAACATTTAATAGTACAAAATAATTACAGAAAGATTGCCTAATTTAGTTTTTTGACTACTCAAAAATTTGAGAGAGAAGCTTTTCTACTCTGCAGGATGCACAGTTCTATTCCCAAGCATTTCCAAGTGCTGGTAGCGAAGCTGAACAAACAGGTGATTTGATTATCTTAAAGTCTTTGAGAAATGAGAACCTGAATCTGGGCCTCATGGGTATCTAAAAAACCCATAAGAGGTGCTTTTTCAGTTTCCCAGTCACTTAAAGATGGGAAATGCCCAAACCAGCCTGTTGTGTGGGAAGACTATTTATAAGGGTATGTAGAGATAGGACAAGGGAGACTGGATTCAAGCTGAAAAAGGGCAGGTTTAGAAGAGATATTAGGTAAAAATTCTTCACTGTGAGGGTGCTGAGGCACAGGAATATATTGTCCAGATAAGCTGTGAGTGCCCCATCCCTGGACGTGTTCAAGGCCAGGTTAAATGACGCTTTGAGCGACCTGGTCTAGTGGAAAATGTCCATGGCCATGGCAGAGAAGCGTGAGCTAGGTGACCTTTAATGTCTCATCCAACCCAACCCATTGTATGACTCCACGGCCCTTTGACATCAGCAGTAAAAAAAGCAGTTGGAAATGGCTGCCAAGTTATAGTTCCAGTCTGAAAACAAGAAATAGGACAGAACTTTACTGTAGGCATTCTTCTCATATGATGAGAAATTGGAGAAAAAAGATAAATAGCTTCTCATCAATAAGCACAGTCACCTCAACTAAAGAGAGAAAAAATCTATATAGTGTATTCTGAAAAAGTAATAATCATATTGTGCTTTTTTGTCTAACTCTGAAGTTTTCAGAAGGCTATGCTTGACACTTAAAAAAAAAAATTAAAGGAAAGTAAGTAGCCCGAATTTACATCAGGGAACAAAGTGAAATCTTTTCTGAACAAGTGATTATCAAATTACAGACCTGTCACTACAATTTCCTGAAAGGGTCAGCACCTACTCTTGTTCCCGACAGACAAAGAAAGTGTAATAGGCTTGATCAATATTTCAGTTAACAAAACAGCTGGCTAATAAGAGGACTTGTGACAGACAAAGGTTTGTTTCAAGGCAATAAAATAAATGTTTTTTAAAAGATGTGTTTTAATTTCCTTGTTTTGTTTTCCTTTTCTAGCTTGTTGAATAGCTTTCATTAATCTGAATTTTCTTTTTTCAAGGCTGAGATATGCGTATTCAAGACTAAATTTTCAAAGATTTGCAAAAAAATTCAGAAGACCATGTAAACTAAAATAAGAAAATTTTTGGTTATCTGTCAGTTGTAAAAGTACAACTATGTTGAAAGGAAATTTTAGCACATTAAATGCATTTCCATGACACTTTCATGTGATGAATCCTCTCCTGTTTTCCTATCTGATTCACACTGAGAAAAACCCAAGTGTTACAGGACAAAGTAGGCAGACCTGTCCAGCAGAAGTTAATATCCATAGTTAAATTATTTTCCTTACATTACTGCTGTCTGAATTCCAGCTGATGAAACTCTACAGAAGCTTGAGCAATTTTCTAATACTTTTAAATCTTGTGATGACTTCTTTTAACTTAGAAGCACCCTACCTTAGAAACCAAATCCCTTTCCTTTGGGTTTCCAGGGGCCTCATATGGAAGTGAATTTCAGTTCAAGACAAATTCGAGTCTGGCCATTCAAGTCTTTCAGTCTTTCTTCCTCTGGAAACAAAATTTATTTGTTGCACAAGGGTATGGTCTCTCAAAATGGAAATGTATGCACATGCCAGTGGTGCACTGCAACAAGAAGTGCACTGAAAAACAAGAGCTGCGCAGACCTCGATGATATCCTGAGCCCTGCCTTTGCAAACTCTTTCCCTTGACTGCGGCCCTTACCAGCGTTTGTTCGGTCACAGCTGGATTTAGAGGACAGCGTCAGAGTTTCCACCTATTCTACCATGCACAAAGAATTCTGAAAAGGATTAGATTGCAGATTTCTCCTTCTGTGTAGTCATAACATTTAAAATACCATTAAACCTTTGCTTTTGCTTCTCTGTGGGTTCCTGTACCCTACAGCTCACCACATTTCAGAGTCTGCAGGGGTTCATATTGTACTCCGAGCTTTGTGTAATGTTGTAATGTTTCCATAAAGCCATTATGTGGAAGAGTGTTGCAAGCTTTGTTTTTTATTTTTCTACGGCACTTTTGTGTGACACTTATTTATATACCTTATTATGTATTGTAGTCCCTAGTGATCATTTTTCATAGTGATCTAACTTGTCTGGTATTCTTCCCCTAAAGGCTCTAAACACAGTGGCTCTAAATAATCTCAAGGCTTTAAAGCCGAGCTGTTCTGGTGCAGCATTCAGCAGCTAAAGCTTTCCACTTGAGCTATCATCTTTGTGTGTGGAGTGGCAGCTGCAGCTCATACGACTCAACATTTCATGTGACAAAAGCTGCACTTCTGGGAAGAAGAACCACCCCAAAAGATGCCTCTTGGCAATGACATACATTGATCTGGATGAACATGCCAGATTTGTGCATGGGGATGGATAAACTTCCCTCCACCTCAGTTCCAACCTGCCCGGGATGAGCTGCAAACTGTTTTGTCAGAGAATGCTGAACCTGAGTTACGCTGATGTGAACAAAACTGTGGTGTGTAAATAGGAGATTGTTTCTATCATAAAATGTTTGTGTGCAAGCTTGTTACAAGTTGGTGAAAAATTACCTTAACAAGTGCTCCACCCTAGAAACTTTGTTAGATGTCCAATATATATATGTGTGTATATATATATATTTTTAAACACATATTGTTATGTCAACCACCTCATGTCAAATTCATTCTGGGGAAAATGAAGAAAGATGAGATGGAAGGGAAAACTGGAGTTAAAATTTTGGTGGCTTCTGTTTGTGTTTATGTTCCCACCCCCTATGGACTTTACTTAATGCCTTGAGAAACCTTTTATCGAGTCAGAAGAATGCCAGCCCCAGCGGGTTATGGTAGGGCTTATGCTGTTTGATTCAGGCTCTCATGCTGATCCAAATTACTTGCTATCACACATCAAAGAAACCTCCAAAATTTGGCATGTTCAAATTACTGTGCTATTCCTGGGTGTTGTTTATTACCATTAAACCCTCAAAGGCTCCAGACTCAATTAGCTGTTTCATTTTATAACAGCCTTTAGCATCCATGTATTCATGCATGAATCCATCCCTCACTCCTTGTAGAGTTTGAGGGCTATTTTCAGAGGTCCCTCTGAAGCTTATACCCTCAATGGCCCAAACTGACACAGTTTTCCACAAGGAAAATTCTGCAGAGGATGCTAAGGACTTTTGCTAATCACTAAACCTCATATAGTTCAAGTGGAATCTCAATCCTTTCTTGGAAGACAAATTACCTTTAAGACCATTTATTTTGCTCAACTTTGGTTATAAAAATTTTGGGCAGTTTAAATAACCAAATTGCTTAAATTCTCTGTGATTGTAGTAAAGAGATACTGGCATCAGTACTGAGCAATTAATTCCTTTCAAGACCAGATATCTGAGATATTTAGGATGGATCGCCTGTGGAGGTGCTACATTCTCTGTGTTGGCTGTAGATAATTATCTTCGATGACTAACTTTCATATGGATAAAATTAGATGATGTGATGATAGATTGACCTTGCACAGGAATGCCAGTTTCAAAAACCTATCAGCATTTGGTTGTACAAACAATGAGATATAAACATGAAACTTTGGTAATAACACCAGTATTTACATACTTCACATTTTTCAGACCACTTGAAAACACCTAATAATTGTTGAGTTCCAAGGGTTTTGCACAGCTTTTTTTCCTTTTTCTTTCTTTCTTTTTTTCTTTCTTTTTCTTTTTTTTTTTTATGTTGAGGCTGATTTAAAGCTCATCAGATGAAATAGACTAAATCCAACTGCTGCATCTCCAGGCCTACATTACCTATACAAGTGCAGGTTTTCATGCCTGAGACAAAGCAGTGTTAAAGTACAGGATGGCAGGCCCTTAAGTCACGCAGAGTTCTGAGGAAGATCTGCTACATGTTTTCCTTAAAATTAGCATTCAGAAAGCACCACAAAGACTTTGGTACCCTAAACTGAATATTTTTGTTTTCTTTGAAAAACATAGTAGAACAGTGAGGTTTAGAAACAGAGGAATTTAGACAGTACTTAAAAAAAAAGAAATTGTTTGAATATAAGTGCCCTCCTTGCCCATTGTGCCATCTCCTTCCTTTCCCCTTGTTTATTAATAAATAATATCTAGCTTTGTGGCTTGTAATGCCTCCAATGAAGTCCACACAATCCCCTCAAGATCAAAGATCCAGAAATGCTCCATTCTCTTTGTTGACGACAAGAAGATGGGAACCCCATTTCACGTTAAGATTATGGAGCACTTGCTGCACCCCAGCTAATTTCAAAAATCTGACCGTTAAGTTTAACATTATTGACCTTTAGAATAGTATTGTCCTAATCTCACCTGGCAATATATGGTAATTGCTTATCTTCTCCTGCTAATGCCTATTGAATTCAAAGAAAAACAGTAACAGTATAGAAGAATCACATAATGGTTAAAAAGGTGGCCCATGGTGTAAACCCGTCTTGCCTATCCAAAATGTAGATTCAGACATTCCAGGGAATCCCATAAATACGGAATTCCAGAAAAACTTAGGAGGAAATTTAGTGTTTGTCCCAGAGCTACCTGAGCTATAATGAAATATAAGGAAGGAGTAAGTGAATGAAAAGGTGAAAGCATCTTCACATGACCGCAGGTACTAGGATTTTTCTGTTGCTAGGTTAAATTTCCTTTGGAAGATTTCCACACTAAGAAACTTGTGAAACCCCTGTCTGCTCCTGGAGCACAGACCAACAGAAGTGTCAAAGACTTCACTATATTTAGTTGGATTTGTTAACCTACATTTCCTGGTCCCAATGCAGACATACATTTGGCTTTGTGATGAATTGAAATGATGTGAACTGCATGGCATTTGATCTAAGACACAGTATGTGATGGATGCAGGGGTATCAAATAGTCTATGACAGATGTGAAGCATCTGACAGGGAGAAAAAGCTGTTCCATATCACAAGTGAAAGGAAGTTTCTGCATTATTTCTCATTTAATGTTGTCATGGTTTAACTCCAGATGGCAACTACATACCATGCAGCCACTGTCTCTTCCCCATTCCCAGGGGGAGGAGGAGAATTGGAAAAATTGGAAAAATCTGTGAGTGCAGATGAGAAGTTTAAAATTGAAATAAAAAATAAGAATACTAATAATAGCAATATGTTATTGAAACAACAAAATAATAATGATAATGGTTATAATAATAATAATAATAATAATAATAATAATAGCAACAACAAATAGGAAGAAAATTGAAGAGAAGACTAAAACACAAGACAGAAAAGAGATGCACAATACCACTGCTCACCCACTGACCAATGCCCAGGTCATCCCCAGAAGCAATTGGCCAACTCCTCCCAGTTTATATACTGAGCATAATGTTCTGTGGTGTGGAATATCCCTTTGGCCACTTTGGATCAGCTGTCCTGGTCATGCTCCCTCAGCTTCTTGTGCGCCTCTGCATGGGAAGCTGCATTTAGGGTTAGCACAACTTAGCAAAAACTAAAATATCAGAGTGTTATCGATATTATTTTCATGCTAAATCCAAACCCTACAGCACTATACCAGCTACTTAGGAAGAAAATTAACTGTATCCCAGAAAAAAACAGGACATAAGCTGTCATATTTCCTCCAGAGTCCCATATTTCTCAACAGGTGCTCGTTGCCATATTCAAGTTCTAACAAACAGCAAGAAGGAAGAATCTCACCGAGGAAGGGAATCAGATCAGAATCAAGAACCAGTGTTAACAAGCAGCAGTGAGGGGTATATCTGCCCAATATCAGAGTGGAAGGGTGGGTTTTCTGAATAATTGCAGAAACTGAAGTAACCTTTCAGGAAAAAGAAAACAAATCTGAAGATTTCCTAGTAAAAAATTACAAGAAAGATTTCAGCTGGTATGCTTAACACTGCTTCTTACATTTGGCAGCTTTAGCACTGCTCAGAGCACTGACAGAGTGTACACATTTATGACGTTTATTCTCCAAGGTTAAACTTCAAATTTTCTTAACAGTTAATAAAATATACTCTCATTTAGAAACAATACAATGGAATGAATATTGAAAATATTAATATAACCATTCATATTTAAGAAGAAAAAGTACTTCACTGCTTTTGGTCTTTTAAAGATAATGCTTTCCTGTATTTACTTCAAATACAATGTAATCACATAACTTAAACACCTGCTGTCCAGAGTCCTCAGTGTTAGGTGAGATACAGACAAAAGCCTTGGTAAATACCTCAGCTTTTCTATGCTCCTATTTTTTACCAGGATATAAAATGAAGCAGCAGAAATTTCTTATCTTCCTAGTAGGATGCTGTGAGTAATAACTGGCAAATGCCTGCAAGGTTCTAAGAACTTTAATCCTATTTACTGGAGAGGTCAAACTTTTGTGCTTCCAAGAGGAAACAAAGATTTTATAATGGGAAAAAACTAGAGGTTTGTTCCAGTGCATACATTAGTCCTGAGGAGAGCCAGTTATCCTTTCAAGCTCATGGCAAAGAATTGTAATGTGTGGTAGATAATTTGAGACAACTTTATGTGAATTAAGATCAAGCAGTTTTCCAAAACCATTTTTTATTTAAACCCATATTTCATCGCAAGGCTATGCATGTCTCTGTCTTTGCTCCAAGACAATTCTATAGAACAAGCTCAGATCTAAAGGTGCTTCCGCTCTCAGTGAGGTCTACCTTGTCCCCTTGAGAAGGGCAACCTGCACCTCTGCAGAGAACAGGTGGAATGGACACAGAAGTATGTATATACATTAATCAGCCCTCATTCATGCACACTATCACTTTAATTTTTGTGCTAACCAGTTTTAACTGGGATAACAAAAAAGGTCCAAAAGGTCATGTGGTAGTGTATTGTAGCTCTGGGACAGAGATCAATCCTCTTGTGTAACCTCATTCACTGAGAAAATAATAGAAGAGAGACTTTTCATGGAGGTAGAAAGTACCAGCAACTCAGTACCTGATGATAAAAAGCTTAACAGCAATGATATCTGTTGACTGAGAAACTTTGAATAAATACAGTGCCCCAGTCATGCCACCTTTGCCCATACACTCAAGCTCAAGAAAATCCTTCCAAGTTAAGCTTGTAATGAATTTAATGTTCTCAAGCTACATAAGAGCTATATGCAACCTAATACATAAATTAGGTTACATAACTCTACTTAAAATGTATTATTTAATCTCAACTGCATGAAAACAGATTAGTAAAATGGTAGACAGTATTGTTTCTAGGCATTCATACAGTTGTGATAAACTGGCAGCTCATCACTTTGTTTTATTTTCGCTTATGTAGAGCCCATCAGAAATGAAGACTAAAAAACAGTCTGTAAGCAGTGTATTCTTTTACATTGTTGTCATATTACATTGTGTCATTTCAGTTGATATTAACAGTTGTCACATCATATTAATGCTGTAGGTCAAGGAAATGGTAACGGGATGGGACACACTAGATAAAGATACCAAGAGTTAAATCACAGTTCGTTTGCATGTCTTCATTAGCTGATTGGTATCTCAACATGATCACAGCAGTCTTCAGAAAAATAGAAATATTTTCCTAAGTGCATGTATTTCAAGTAGCAGTACTGACAAGTTCACGAGCAAAGGGAGAGTTAGGCTACATATTGCAAAAGATGCTAGTTTTAGATAAGTATATATAAATATATTTTTGAATCTTAAGCGATGAGAGATTTCTTTTTTAAATAATACTGTCCCTAAGATAGCTTTTCATGTTCAATAACTCTAAGGGCTTTTAGCTTTTCAGCAAAGAGTCTCATCAACAGGATTCTATAAAACTAGATGGAAAAGATTTATGAGAAGAATAGCTGTAAATACATTGAGATTTTCAAATTCATCTGGTATTTTAAATTCCATTGACAGTCTGGAAAACAAATTTGTTGGATTTGGGTCATTTGCTGACTGGTTTGTTTTCTGTTTGTTTATTTTGGTTTTGTTTGGGATTTTCTTCCCTTTTGGTTTGGGGTTTTTTTCCTTTTTTTCCCCAGTACTCTTAACAAACATTAAGTCTTTATGTTCCAATCCCAGAATCAAATACAGGCACCAAAATTTCCTAAATGTCTCAGTTCTCTTCTATGATATGAATAACAAAGATAATCTTTTGTCCAGAGAGTTTAAATCCGTTCTCAACTCTGAGTTGACACTCAAGAACAAGAAGATTCTTGAAACACTTCAGCATGTGCTTAACTTGCAAAGAAAATAGGAGGGATGAGGTACTTTTTAAAAATAAAACTTCACATAACTTGCAGGTTTAGATATAAGAGTTATCAGTAGAAATAGAATTGTTTAAAAAAGTGCCTAATAGATCTGGCTAATATGGAAAAGACCCCAGTATACCACCCTTTTTTGAGTGCTAGTCTCAGGAAAAAAAGACAGCCTTAAAGGATTCTGTATATCTTCTGGCATTTCTGGTTTCCAAACGAATAGGAATTTAGTGAGTCTAGAACTTGCTAAAAAATACACATGCAGTTTGAGCCATGTTGACTTGGGCATTTGATAGAGTAACTCTGCAATGTCTGTACAATGAACACAATACCTTCAGGACCAACCAGGCCACTGTACATGACATAATGTCACCATTTCCCTGAAGAGACTTCTCAAGCAAAAAAATATCCAGCGGCAAAGAATAATTGACAACCAGATTTTCTGATAAACTTGATGGGAAGTCAGAAAAGACATTAAGGATACAGAAGGGGGCTATAGATGTTTCACACAGATGGAGAACATGTTAGATATGATCTTATTTATACAAGATTTTAGTTATAGCTGACATGCTAAGATGGGTTTACACAATCAGATTTAAGTTTCTTTAAGCACTGGTCTGTAGATCTTCTTCTTAAAAATGTTTGATGTTTAGCCAAATTACAGTTTCAATTTAATGTCAGATGATAGACCGATGCATACAACCTTATACATATAAAACGTCTGGCACTGAAAGCTGTAATCTTGATCCAGTTCTGTAACTATCCATTAGATAAACACTAAGAGCAATAAGAGAATACCACAGCAGTTATCAAAACACTGTGTTTCTCTAATTTTTTTATGTAATTTTGAAACTAGTTTAACTCTGGGTCACTCAGAAGATTACTGCAGATGCATAAGGTCTTTGGTTGTTAAACTCAATGGTCAAATTAATCCCATATTTTTTTTTCCCAAATCAAAACTGTTATAACATAGATAATTTTAAAAAATTGTATTAAAATAGGAAATCTCTGAAAACCAACCTCTGTGGGAAACTTTCTTTTAGCTATGGCATAATCTGATATTATGACAGACTTGAGACACTGTAGAAATTTAAGCATGTCATGAGATTAATTTATCCTGGCCACTACTTCTGTAACCTGGGGAGTATTAACAGTGTTTAGCTTAGGGGAGCTCTTTCTAATATCTGCTAGTCCTGAGCAACTTTTTTACTCTCTTATGCAGTGGCACTGATAAAGTACCAGCATGGTAAAATTGTCCTCTCTTTAACTCCCTCCCTGTCTAATTGGGATTCTGGCTCTTGGGCTTTGCCTTCCTTGTTGGATAAGATCCAGTTTGAGTAGAATGAAGCAGACTTCCCATTCTTGAGTTGGCCAAAACATGCACCTGAAATTGAAGCTTTTGGCATTAATTCCTTCTGTCTTACAAAAATGCTGAATTCAAGGTGCCAACCTTCTGGATGACTCTTTCTGTATCTAGATTGCTGTTAAAAAACCCCAAAAAATCTGATTAAAGGCAGCTGTTACTTTTTCTAGATATAAAGCCATTTCCATTCATTTTAGCCACCTCTTCAGTGAGTTTTGGTGCCTCCCTGTCTCAGCTTTGTAGTCTACAGTGTGGATGAGAGAAGGTGATCAACGAAACAAAGCAGTGAGGTGTGGTGTGTCTGTTTGCTATATGGTGGTTTCTTACAGAGTTTGGTGCCTGATGAAGGACACACTTTCTTTCTTTATAATTTTTTTAAAAAGTTCATTTTATGTAGAATAGAATCATAGAATCTAAGAATCATTTAGCTTGAAACAGTCTCCTATGATCATCGAGTCCAGCTGTTAACTTAGCCCTGCCAAACCCACCACAAAAACATGTCCCCATTTTCCACATCTACACATCTTTTGAATACCTCCAGATGGTGGAGGGGTGGTGATTCCACTGCTGCCCTGAACAGCCGGGTACAGTGCTTGACAACCCTTTCAGGGAGGAAATTTTCCTTAATAACTGATCTATATTTATGAGTGTAAATGTGTCCTCAGGTGGCAGTTTTTGATTTCCATGGGATTCCAAAAGAAATTGAAAGATTTTTTCACCCTCCTGGAAAGCACAGTTTTGCAAAATAACCAGATGCTTAAAGATTGGTCCCACTGGCATGGGTGCTTAGACACATTTCTTCAACAAGTCTGAGGTGGATCTGGTACAACAGCAAAACAAAAGCACCTACTGCATCTCCAAATCTGTGCTGAGGTGTCCGAGGATTGTTTTCCATATTGCTCCAACTGCTGGCAAAATGATTGACAAGAGGGTTTATCATCTTTCTTGAGCAAGTTCATCAGTGACTAACACTCCTCTTGATAATCACTGAAATACTGCACCAAAACAATTTGGCTGTTTATTTGTCAGATCGGAGTATTCTTCTGAGTCATAAGGCAAATTCATAAATTAATAAAACAAGGAGAAGGGAAAAGAGATCCAAGCTTGACAAAATACTTCGTTAATCTATTTATATAACTGTCAGTAGAAATTTTTCTCCTTTTTTAAAATTTCTTGTATTACTAGGCCTCTTAATATGGGAGTTTATAAAAAAAAAAAAAAAAACCAAAAATCAAAACCACTGAACACAACAACTCTTGTCGTGTAAAACTTGCCTTCCTTCCTTCCTTCCTTCCTTCCTTCCTTCCTTCCTTCCTTCCTTCCTTCCT
>VWPU01009504.1:56814-71372 GCA_013398955.1 Callaeas wilsoni
TTCCTTCCTTCCTTCCTTCCTTCCTTCCTTCCTTCCTTCCTTCCTTCCTTCCTTCCTTCCTTCCTTCCTTCCTTCCCTTCTCCCTAAGCTAGTCCTGGGAAGTGCATGAGTTAGGGTAGAAAGTCTTAGGGTTCTTGGGTACTGTATCTGACTTCAGCAGCTACTGATGAGGAGCTACTGATGAAAATCTCTGTTCAGGAAAGCCAGCAGAAGTCAAAGGCACCCTCCCCTCCCCAGATGATGTTAACAGGCTGTTTACGAACTCTTCAGCGAGCAGATGATTTGCTTAGCACACTGAGGGTGGATATATACAGCAGTCTTCAAAATGGCCTCATCACACAGATCTCTGCTAGTTCAGAGTAGCAGCAGCTCTACCCCATGACCTGTATCCCAAGTGCATGTCTATGCACGATGTTAGTTAATAGAAATGACCCAGAGACTCGTAACTTGCCTTGTATATGTAGAATATCCAATCTCGGAATGTAATTCCTGGTTCTTCATCTCTAGTAATGGGCTTGCCCCTTAAAGGACCAGAGGAGAAGTGGATCCTGCAATCAGAGGGAGCTGTTGTCTGTGTTACATATCTTAGACTCAATTAATGGCATGCCAAGTGCCCCTTGCTTTGTCAGACATGTCTGTTCCTGCTGCCTGAGAGCTCTTAGAGATAATTGATTCTGGCACTTCTATTACTACCCAGAAACACAAGGGCGTATTTTTTACATTCACTCAGACAATGGTTTGAGGAGGATGGTTTTCCTACAGGATAATTGTTGCACTACCTGTCTGTGCCTTTGCTGAGAATGCCTGCAGACGTGGCACTCCAATAACATGGTGATGAGTGCAACATAAAAGTGATAGATTCAGAATGATTTTTTGTTGCAACTTTCTTGGTTTTATGTCTGTCTGTGCTCCATATTCAGTCATGAGACAGCCTAAAAATGAAAGAAATTCCTAATACTCCAGCATCTAGAAAAAAGGAATTTTTTATTTATCTGATATCTTCCTTTTTGATTCTTTCCTTTCTGCACATTTTTGCTTGTAACTAAACATGGATGAGAACTAACTTGTAAGTTACAAAATGTCATAGATGCCACAAAGAAATAAAGACAATTAGGTATACACATTCATGAGTGGTTTCATCACAGAATATTTGTGGGATGCAGAGATAAAAGTACACACAAAAACTCTACATTTGGTATTATTGTTCCTGATTTCCTTGTCCAGCTGTGTGCTTACACATAGAAAAATGCTTGTGCTATGAGAATTCAAGAAATGGGAAAGAATTGGAAGAGATGGCTTTTCAGTGCTTATGTATAGGTAAATGTTCCAACATGTACTTAATTTTCCTGCCAGTTCCTTAAGACTAAAAACTTGTGAATATAAATTTTATCATTGACTTTTCTGTAATGTAGTGAAAGGAAGAACTAACAGCACCATATTTGAACAATGCAAACTTAAATCAAAAATTATTTTTCAAAGTTGATAGGCCAAATATTCACAAAAATCTTATTAAATTACAGCTGAAAATCTACATGCAGCAATGAACTGCACGTGTGTCCACAAAGACTCACTTATACTAAATTTCTCCTATTATCTGTAGGCATGAGCCTGTTTGCTCATAAATAATTGAATATGGGTCAAATTTACTGCGGCAGGAAAGTGACTGTGCTGAGAGATTCAGTCCTTACTGGGATCTGCTGCCTTGTGCCTCTATTTAAACTCAGCGTGCACTGCTCTTTCAATACTTCAGCTTGAGAGGCTGAGTTCAAACCCTTGCAACTCAGATTTATATGAGAGCAGAGGACTAGGAAGATTTTGACTAGTGGAAATGGCTACAGAATCCTCCTGTCCTTGCTGTCCAAGCAAGACCAAGCAATAGCTAATTTTTTAAAATATAATTGGATGAAGCAAGTCCCTTTGGTGTTTTGAGAGCATAAAAATCACAAGCTGTTTGAAAATACTGGTCCATCTCAGAAAGATGGGCTGAAGTACACTTTCTTGTGCTATCAGGAATCTTTCAGTAGAGTTATTTGAAATGGGGGATGAATAAGACCAGAAGCATATGGAAGATACTTTAAATCATTTGAGTAAGTGGTTCTCTATGTCTTGGGCTAATTGTATGAACCTCATTGTTCTCCTGCTACCTTGGCCTCACAGACTCCTTTGTTTCTGCCTTTTGTCCCTCAGAGGGTACAGCAAAAGGAGGTGTTATGGTAGCCTCAGTATTTCCAGGGCATGGGGCCATGATGGGAGCTGTGTCTGCAGAGCATGGGCAGAAACACAATGTACAGAGCATGGGCAGAAACATAATGCTACAAGAAACTTCCTCATCATGGTTTTTTCTCTCCCTCACCATCCCTGAACTTGGATATCCATGCACAAGTCTGCTGAGCAGGGATCACAGGAAGAAAATCGCTCCTAACCGTGACACATGAGAAAATTATACCTGCATAGCCACAGAGTTATTTTTTACATTTTATTTGTGGATTGCTGTTTTTTAATACTGAGGGCATTTATGTCTGTTGATAATTAGAGATGTTTATGACATGCATTAACAGTAACTCTCCACACTGCCTTTTTGGAAACATGTGAATTCATGTTAATGGCTCGAGTTTGCTAACAATTTACAGGCAAATACTTACCATTCTAATACACCACTTACTCATTTGTTCTTCATATTTTTAATTTTATGTATATCTCTGCCTGAGATTCAGAAATTACTTACTCCATCACCCATGCTGCTTCTCCTACTTAAAGATGTAAATGTGTCCCAATTGTACAAGATACTTAGCATATGCTTAATTTTAAGCATATGAATACTCCCACTGAGGTAAATGGGAGTGCAGCTAAGACTTAAATTGCATATTCAGAGCCAAGAGAGAACACAGCCTTGGCTTCCTGAATCCTGCACAGTCCAGGATTGTTTTGCCTCGTGAGTTAGTGGTATGTTGTTTTGTAAATCCTTCATTGAACATCATTCTGCCAGGTTCTCTCGTTTCTCTCTTTTTTTCCCGAGGTGTCAAACATCTCATTTACCTCCTTGCAAGTGGTTTTTTTTCTAGTGCAGTGAATAATCTGAAGGAATAATCATTCCTGGAGTGTTCAGGCCAGCACTCATCTGCATGAGCATGGCATTAGCTGGTGATCCAGGTGTTATCCTCAAATTGCAATGTGTTGCTGTGTGGGTTTTACACAGTGAAGTACAATCTATCAATACAGTGTTTTTCCCTGCTTTTTATATTTTTACAACCAGTGGATGTTTTGGATGATGATTTTAAGGACAATGAGGTCAGTAAAGGTCAGCAATGCAGTCTGTGTATATCTTAATGTTCACAGAACCATAGAACGGTTTAGACCTTACAGATCATCTAGATTTAACCCCAGTGCAATGGACAGGGACACCTCCCACTAGACCAGCTTGCTCCAAGCCCCATTCGATCTGGCCTTGAACACTTCCAGGGATAGGGCATTCACAGCTTCTCTGGGCAACCTGTGCCAGCGCCTCGCCACCCTCACAATAAATATTTTCTTCCTAATATGCAATCTAAACCTACCCTCTCTCAGTTTGAAGCCATTCCCCCTTGTCCTGTCCCTGCATGCCTTTGTGTGTTCTGCACACACACACCTGAAGCCTCAAAAAACTCAGTCAGAAAACACAATCCTTATTTTGGGAAACTTGACCCCAGACTGCTTTCCAATTCCACAGAGACTCACCCTTCATGAAATCTGACTCTTTCAGAGACCCAGACAGAAAAAATTCTCCTATTGCCCTGAATGTTTGTTCTGTGAAGATCAAAGCGTTTATACACTGTCTTGTACAACCTTCATAATACAGAAGAATTTCTATAAAAACTAGCCATTTATTCACATTTTAAAATCAAAAATATAATCTGAACATTTGAAAGACTATTTGTCTAACCCCTCTATTTTTTCCTTTAAGCTTTTCAATTCTATTCTCTTTACACTTTTTGGAGTAGGGGAATTCTCTATTATGGTGTTTTTATATGGGACAGACAATAGGTTCTCTCTTTTAAAAAAGGAGCTTTCTCTTCCATAATACGTGGTCCTTACCACAAAATCAAAACAATTACAGCAATGCATGCTTTTTATTTTTTTACGGCTTTTCATATGTGCTGCTAGAGTGCTATGCGGAGATAATTCTTACTATAATATTTGCAAAATTATGTTTCTTAATGCACTTGTCTGTTAAAAAAGGTATTTAATAAAAGCAAAAGATTCAACATCTCCAAGGAAACAATTAAAAAACCCTTCAAAATTTCTTGATCTATTAAAAATAAATATTCATTGAAAAAAAGGAGACATCTTGGAGGTAATGATAGCAGATAAGGAGGAAGGATTATCAGGTAATATATTAATGCCTGAAAGCATCAGTTCCTGTTTTATTTCTGCAGATAATCTTTTACACAAAACAGTGTTTCAGCAACTTTTGTTTTCTTTACAATAGTTTTCTAAAGACTATTAGCAAAACAAAGAAAACAACATTTTTCAAACTGCTCCATGTGTTGAATAGGGATGAACCCAAACAGAAAAAGAAGCACTTTCTGCTTGTTGGGAATCTCTTCTGCTAAAGCAGGTTTTTGGAAGGGAAATCTTATTTGGAAGAGTAGTTACCAATCAATCCAAGCAATGTATCTTGTTTCTGGCCACACTAGGGTTAACTTTTGCAGTAAGCAGGAGAAGCAGAGTCGGACCCTGGGGTTACCCAGTATGACCTCTCACTGTGAGAAGGGGGCACAGAGGGTCAGGGAATCATGTTCATTAGGGTTTGCCAGGGAACATGGTGGGGTCGCGCCGGGTTCCGTGTCCTGAGCAATTGCGCGTGAATCATTTGCTTCTCCTGCACACTCTTCGTGTTGTTCTTACTATTGGCTTTCTCATTCTGTTGCTGTTTTTAGTAAATTGCCCTTGTCTCAACCCGTGATCTTTACCTTTTTGTGCCTCCAATTCTCCTCTCCCGCCGCCGCAGCAGGAGGGGAGGAGTGAGAGAGCAGCATGCGGTCTGAGGTGTTTCAGTGGGAACACTAAATTGAGGAATGCCATTCCTAAACCACGACATTCTACACTGAGATCCCACACCCAAAGATATCCAGGCAAACAGAGAAACAAGATAAATGGAGGAAACAAAACATGGTTGAAGAAAACCTTTTTTTAACAACTGATGTAACCATTGAAGGGTTTACACTTAAAAAGTATGGATTTCATGACGTCAGAGATTCAAGAATATTTGATGTTGAAATTTTTGAAAGTCAAATCGCCTATTGTCATCACACTTTATTCAAAAAATCAATCTCTTCTCCATTTAATCAATTGACCACGTTTCATTTTAAATGTGTGCAGATGGACACAATTGACAATCACAGTAAGACAGATTGTGTAATACTAATATGCTCGATATCTGGATAAATGCCTATCTGATGCATGAAAACGTCACCTACTGAGTTGTCTGCAGGTTCAAATTTCAGCAGAAAGGCGTAAATGTAAGAGTCAATAGTATTGCTTTTTTACTTATGTATATACAAAATGATCATTCATTACAACAACAGTGAATATTCCTCATGTCCTTACATATCTTCTCTGAAAACGCTCAGCTTAGCTGGTGAAGAATTCAAGGTCTATATTTATTGCTCAAGACAGCCATTTCTTTACAGCAAATGAATTCTGGAAAAATACTTTATTAGGATTTAACCGTTGGCTACTGGTTGCTCTGAGAAATAAGACCATGTGTATTTCTGAGTACTTCACCTGGCATAAACAACCTTCAGATCTGTAGATAAAAACTATTATCTTCATGCACTTGATTTACAGAGCTATTAGAAGTGGTTCTGTATTTAGCAGGAGGCCCTCTTGCAGCACAAGAACCTGCTTCACCTGCCTGATATCAATCAGAGGGAGCTAATCATGATCATAATGCCAGTGGAGTGACTCAGAGGATGGTGGTATGGTCAAACCGTGGGAAGATGAGAGGTTCCTGATCACCACTCTTTATACTCCCACTCCTATCAATGAAACTCGTGTTTTAGTGAAATATATTCCCTTTTTACATAATAGGTGCTAAAAGTGGAAATGAACCACAGTGGAATGATGATTAGCAGCTTGCAGCTCATTCACATAAGGCATGATTCCTATTCTTCTTCCTCAGACAAAGGATTTACAACATCTGATTTATCCACAGGTTGAGGCTTGCAGCTGGGACAGGCACAGCCCACCCACTGAAAACAGTAAGAAAGCAATATATCAGGTTTGCAGGAACGAGACGTATAAATTGGCTTTTATACTTGTTTCTTACTTGATTGTGTTCTCCTCATACACAACTGGCCACAGCATCGAAAAAAAAAGACAGGTAAAGGCAAGCACCCCTCATTATAGTCACTAAAATAAATGGTTTAACTACCCTCACTCACTGACAAAAATCCAAGTCAATTTGATGATTTCTTGTTCCAATTCTGTGTGCTACTATGTCCCTTGGCAGGAGATAATTAGCCCAGTTGAAAGACACGTTGAACAGTTCTTTCCTGATCAGAAGTAAGTGAACTCTACCGCTCATGGAATACGCCATGAAATAAATTCCACAAGCAGGAAATCCGTACTCAAATTATTTGCCCACTCAACTCCAGGAATAACTGAACACAGAGTAAAATTTTGGAGAATAGTATAATCAAAAAAAAGAGACTAAAAGCTATCAGAAAATGTCAGAATATGTGCAAGAGAAGAAAAAATTTCAGTGTGAAAAACATGTGGTTTTCCAGTGCATTCATACTCATTTTTCCTGTCTGCACATTTCTGTTTACATTCCATGTAGAATGAATGGTCAAATATTTACCAAAAATGAATGCTAAAATTGCAAGTGGAACCATTGTGATGAACACTCATGCAAATGTATTTGTGGTTGAATGGATTGTGCCTTTTTGCTGTCAACGATGAAAAGCAGAACCCTGTGACTGATTTAATAAATCTCTGCTAGGCATCTAGATGGAGCTTAACACAGTGAACACAGGATATTTGTGGCTTGCCATTGAGCACAGAGAAGAAAAAATCCCCAAATATATGTGAAAAAAAAGTAAGTAAATCCCTCTATTTGAAGGTACTATTATTTGCATGGAAAGAGAAAATAAATTTGTCAGATAAAATATTTATAGAGACTTTTTAAAAATGTTATTTTCATCCTGACCAAAGCACATCATAACTGCACTGTGTACAACTGAGACATAATGAAATGGCTTTCCTTAGATATCCAAAACTTATACAAACTTATTTAATATTTTATAGTCACAGTATGACATTTCATGAGATCAGACTGACAGCCTTTGACAAAGAACAAACACAGAGTAAAGAAAAAATGCACTAAAGAAATGAAAAATGAGAAAAAGTTCTGAAGCCAAAAGCAGTGAATCTTTCCTTTCAACTGATTTTGTTTGAACACATAGAAAACAAGACAAATATTTAAATGAAGATGTCAGCCAATGATAATCACATTTCAAAGGAGGATGGTACCCGATCTTAGCAAAGGTTGAAATAAGTTTGTATGTCATCTAAATCAGATCATTCCCTGAGAATAGAAGTAAACCACCAAAAAAAGAATAAAACCAATTCCCCACTCTATTCCAACAGAACTTCTTAATATGTGTTTAAAAATAAAAGATTAAATTAAATAATAAAATTCAAAAATAGAATGAAAAAATAAAGTAAAATAAAGTAAAACAAAATAAACCAAACCAAAATAAAATACTGTTTTTTTCAGTAACATGATTCTCCATAGCTCCAGGACCAGTTTCCATGTCATTCTACTGGCTAGACATCGTGAAGAATTTCTCAGTGCATACTGATGAACTCTTATTCAGGTGTGATAAAAACTCAGCTGCTTCTTCGGAATCATGGATTCTTAAGAAGATTTTAAAAAATCTTTTTTTATATACATATTTTTAAAATCGATTCTGATGAGAAAATAACTGAAACCACCATGTGTGGCATCTTCTGATTTAAAAAAGGAGAAAATTAGTATTCTACTAATAGATAAAATGTCACCAGAAAGTTCACCTTTCTTCACAATACTGTAATTAGTATTTCATATACTATAATTTTACTCTTGATGAGAGAAGCACTTTCTGAGGAAATTTCGATATCTATATTGCTAGTGCTGGCAAAAAAAGCAATTTAAAATGACAAATTTTAATACTTAATGGAGGTCCGAACCTTTTGATATAGTGGCATGAATATCAAATATTTTAGGTAACTTCAAGGTTTTAGTGATTTTATAGCACTGCAAACAGGCCACTCTCAGCCTTTCCTAATTTCTCTCTATTTTTCCTAGTTCTTTTTGTCAAAGTCATCCTTCTGCATGGCCCAGCTTGGCAGAAAAACTGTGATTTTTCTGCCCTACTCTGAAAGACTGTCAGTTTTGTTCTGATCTAAAGAAATCTGAGATCGTCCGTCAGGGTTCCCTTTCATCAGCAGGTATCAACTGAGCAGAAAGAAAATGCTACAGAACACCTTCAAAAATCCAGGGTGCATATTTGTGTAAGTTCCAGCCAAACACAATATCACATATTTCCTGCTATCTTGTTGGTGTGCAGGGACTTGTGTCTGCAATTTCCAGACATGCTAATTCTGTTCCTAAATACCAGCTTACAAAGGCTGTGCCATACCACAAAGCACTTTTAAAGGACTTGGTTTACTTTGCTGCTTTGCAAGGATTAATTCAGTTGCCATAAATACAAAAAAAAAAAAAAAAAGAAAGACAGAAACATTTTTAAAGACATATTAGAGATCAGAAAAGTATTATTACTTCCCCTTTGAAAAATCCCCTTAAGGCAGCCAGAAGTCATGCAAACTTAATGGGACTGGGTTCTGTTACCGATCAACCCAAACCCACCAAAGGGAAAACAAAAGCCTTCAAAAGTTTCAATTAAATCTCTTTTAGTTTAACCTGAGACAGGCTTCTGGGTTTTATGTCCAAACCAGGTGGAACGGGATGATTTTTGACTGAGAGTGTTATGAAGTTCACCATTGGTTCAAAGCCAAAACTCAAAGGGAACAGGTGTTCACCTACATGGCTCAAAGGCAAAATACATTCTTGCTTTGTCACAATGAAGATAAATTCCCAAATTTTACTCCATTGGAGTGGTAAATCTTTGGTCTCATGAAACACAAAACAGAGAGAGAAAGAGAACAGACACTTCCCTGCTGGCTAGGCATATCAGCTGTATTTTCAATGGAAAATGCGATCTTTGACAGTAAATTCACTCCATCAACAGCTTCCACCCTCAGCAGGAAGCACTGGGTGACAAAGGGCTTCCCTAAGGGGGTGCACTGGGGACAACTGTTCCCTGCTTTGCTCTGAAAACAGGACACTGCTCCCATTGCTGCAGAACAAGCTCGTTTATCTTCCATGTGAGCCTTTGTAAGGATGCAGGTGCCCAGCACGGGGGGGTGAGGGAGCAATGCCTCAGGGACAGGCACTGATAAAACCCCAGACTGGGCAAATCTATGTTGCTGTTGTGCGGCAGCACTGACACACTAAACCCTAAAACCTTTGTGCCAAAAGCCTGTTGCTAGTGTAGGCAAGAGGAAGTTCTTCCATTAGTTTCAGCGAAACCAGCATGTGGTGTTTGGCTCGGTTCACCCCAAAATAAGTTATAATAATGTGGAGATGTAAAGCTTCCTGTCCCAGATTGTAAAACTCGGATAACAATGTTATATAAAACTTGAACAAGCTTAGTGACAATTTGAGCAGACCTAAACTTCCTAATGTTTTTTTTCTAAGAGAAATTGCATGTGAAAATGAAGCTGATATTAAGGACTATCAAAAATGCT
The DNA here is from genome assembly GCA_013398955.1 of Callaeas wilsoni. Classification (NCBI taxonomy): domain Eukaryota; kingdom Metazoa; phylum Chordata; class Aves; order Passeriformes; family Callaeidae; genus Callaeas; species Callaeas wilsoni. The sequence goes on from VWPU01009504.1 coordinate 66,646, forward strand.
CCCCTATAGCTATAACTAATTTTAAAAGTGGTCAGTATAATTGGCAGAGAACAAAATGGAGACACATTTTCTTTTTACGTATCAAATGTCCCAGGAACTCTGTGTCCTTGCAAATGCTTAGGAAACAGCTTCAAGCCTAGAGCAGGAAATTAGTCATCATACTTGGCTAAAACTGACCCACATGTCTTGCCAAAAATGTCATTGAAAAAATTAGTTTTAGAGCTCTTTAAATTCTTTGTGAATTCATGAAATATTTTATGAACACAGATGATAAAGAAGTAGCCATTTTGAGACATTATTTTCATTGGGGACTAAAAGAAAAAATGCAAGTTATATGCATTTTAAAGGAAACAAGCAAAGTGTCAAAAATAGCCTCAAAACCCACAGTGCATATGATTAATCAGACACTAAATTGCTAGGTTGTCTTCACTCTTCAAAACAAACAACCACTCTTCAAACTTCAGTTATGAACTTTGCAACTGGATTCCCCTAGAGAATGGCCTGAAGTTGTGTCAGAGAAGGTTTAAGTTGGATATTTGGAGAAGGTCATTCACCCAGAGGATGTTTGGGCACTGGAACAGGCTCCCCAGGGAAGTGGTCATGGCACCACGCCTGACAGAGTTCAAGAAGTATTTGGACAATGCTCTCAGGCATACGGTGTGACTTTTGGGGTTGTCCTGTGCAGGGCCAGGAGTTGGACTCAGTGATCCCTGTGGGTCCTGTTCAACTCAAAAAATTGTACAATCCTATGAAGAATAATTCTTAACAAATGGATGGAAAAAAAGGAAGCTATTGACATATCTTTACCCAAAGCTCCTATATCACCAACTGTGTCACAGACATCCACAAAGAAAAGCTCTGCCATTAGGACATGTTAATTTTTGTCTATTAAAGCCCTAGTGTAGACAAAGCATCTTTACTTGCCTTTGGAGAATCATAAATTTTCCAGAGGTCAGAAAATATTAATCTGTTCAAATAAAAATGTTCTGTAAGAATGTGTCGATGTTTGCACAAGTATTTTTGCTCTGAGTTTAAGTCCCCTAGCTTCCTAAATGCTTCAGCAGTTGCCTGTAAAATTCTACTGCAAAGCAAACTCAAGTTATGTTGGTTCACACATTCTTTGAAAGGTATCAGCAGGGTCCCACCCTGACTGGAACTGCTATTTAGGAGCATTTCTCTTGGTCTGCCAGTCAGAGAGTTGCTTGGAAAGATGGGGGTGGGATTTCTATTTAACAATAATTTCACTCAGTTTGCCTTTAGTAGTAGATTGTCAGAGTCCAACATCAGAAGAGAATCAACATTTTTAAAAGCATTTTTACCTCCTGCCCAGGGAAAGGAAAATAGCCACTGCTGATCCATCTCTAAAATGTGTGTGGGGTGAAAGTGATTATAAATAGGGTAATTCCTCAGTAACTAAATCCATGCTCGACACCAACATTTCAGACAAAATTTTTATAAGAAATTGTTGGCATAAAATACTCTCTACATCTTTACTTCTTCCATATTTTAAAATCATTGGATGGAATCAGTGCTCAAAATCAGTCCTAGCACTGACAGATTGCTTGCCTGCCCTAGTAGGGCAGCATGTGACCCAGAAGTTTGGAGTCCAGTGATAATTGTTGAAAGAAACATAAAATGACTTTCTTAGGAGAACACCTCAGCATTTTGGAAGCCTTGAAACTGTCCAGGCAGGTCTAGTTTTAAATTGTTTATCAGTGGATCCAGCTATGCACTGCTTGCTGGTTGCCTCCTTGAAAAAGTTTTCTTTCTTAATTACACAATTCAGTGTATACACTGTATTGTCCTGGCTATATTTAAGAGTGCAAAACAGTTCCCTCAGCGGGCACATAGTTGCCTGGGACATGTTCAGAGTAGAAGTGGTATAAAACAGCAGAGTAAGTAGACAGAAAAGGATTGTACCTGTCCATAGCTGTGCAAAGACTCTACAAGAAAAGAAATTATTAACCAGATTTGACATAATAAAAGTGTCCTGGGCTGTGAGCTAGGACAGTGTAGGGTAGGAATGCTGATGGGCTGGATGTGTTCCTGGATGACTTTCCTGGGAGATTTGTGGTGATTAGGGGAGATGTGAAGGAAAGAGTAGGAGATTATCTCTTCAGGACTGTGAGTGGTTCCCAAGAGAGGTGAAGGAAGAACACCAAATACAAGCCCTACTCAGCGAGTACACCTCCCACTACAGCCTCAATACAGAAATAAGGATATATGTATAAAATGCTCCCAACTCTAATCCTCTGAAGCAAGCTCTTATCTTTCCTTGCTTTCATTACCTCGAAACTTGAGGTAAGATGTATTTGCAAGGGTGTTGGAGAAGATATAAACACACAGCCCAGACTTCAGGTGCTAAGAACTGCTCTCAGACTGAAATCACAAAGAGAGAAGCCCAGGAACAGCAAAATTTCAATTTCACAATGATAAGTGGGTCTAAATTGTTAATTTACTGTTGTTGATTTTTGGTTGATACAAGCCCACCTATGATCGTGACCATACTATAGATACCTATATGTAAGTACACTCTGTATAGAAACATGAGGCGTGATAAGTACGCAAAAATTGAATCCTATTATTACTGGAGAGTTGCACATCTCTGCTTTGTGTGAATATTGTCTGTGTATAGGATGTGCATAAACTTGCACTGCTATTTTTACATTAAAAAAAAACATAATAAGATGACAAAGAGAAAAAAATTGCAAAGACATAATTTTAGTAACTTCTTGACAAGCACTTAATATCTTCCAGTCAAGCAAGAACAGAAAATATGTTAGTTGCTTTTTAAACTCTTATTCCAATAAAAAGTAATTATAGTGATTAATTGCATAATGATTACTGTAATCACAGCCTATTCTTAGTTGATTAAGAAAGACAGAAGCAACTCAGAGAAAGCTTTCCATTAAAACTATTTACATTTATGTTATTTGTCTTTTGCTAATTTTCTTATCCAAACCCATGAGTGGCAATATTTCAAAGACAGCCTTGCCAGTTGCTTTGAGACTAATCCACTGTCCATCAATAGAAACTCCATTTAAGAGATTGACAAATGTGTTAAGTGTTATTATGAAGGCAAGAAATTCCTTTACTTGAACTACTACTGTTTTTTCTGTTGCTATTACAGTTTTCCCCTGCTTTTTAATTGAGTACTTCTGCCTCATTAGAATATTTTGAAAGAATTTCCATGTACTTTTAAATACATATAAAAATTTAAGCATAATGCATATATTGCTAAAATATATGAACTCTCTGAGGAGATGCTAATGGGGTGAACAGATGTGAGATTTCACTTTGGGGGGATGGAAGTCTTGTGTGCTAGTGAATGCCATCACATTTCTATCAGTTTGGATGGAGTTGTCATAAGCAGCACCATTTAAGACTCTGCTCTGTCATGTTGTTCCTCCTCCCAGTCCACTGAGACACTGGCTTTTATTAATTTGGTGTGCAATGAGATCAGATATGTGCTATGACAGTCAGGATCACAAAACTCACAATAAGGAGTCTGAGTGATGGACAGAGATCTCAAAATATTGAGATCTACTTTTGACTTTTATAGGGAAATTGAGACAAGAAAGCAGCTAATAAGCAAGGCAGATGCTTCAGTTAAAGCCTGTTAACTGCAAAACGACTCAGTAATACCTAGGTCCCACCCGTGAGCTTGATGTTGCTGCACTCCTGTATGTGAGATTTTTTTGGGCATAGAAATGCACAGTCGGGATGTGTTCCAATGATAAATGGCTGAGGTGCCTGAAAACATTTGTGACAAGTATCACACAAAGTTTGGAGATGCAAAACAAATAGAGAAGGAGCTAGGATACTAGAGGACCATACTGCCTCGAAGGGAGTCAGCTCATTCCTCCGTGTGGTTTAACTACATGAACTTAACTCTGGGAAAACCCTGCTGAGCTCAAGTGCAGCACCAGCAACACAGCAAGATCCCCTGTGAAACTGTCCCAAGATGTTCTTCTAATACCATATTAGTCTTCAACAGCTACAGAGTGAATTCACCTTTCCTAAGTCACATCCCAACCCTCCAGCCAGCAGTGCTAGATAACCTTTCCATGGTGACGCAAGTTCAAGACAAGCCATCAGACTTTAGCCAACTTTTGGTACGTTGGCTACAGACAAGATGCTAAAGCCGTTCAGATAAATGTCAATGCACACGGTAGCTGTTGCAAAAACATTTTCTTCTGTATAATTCCTCCACCTGGTGGCCAGGTCAGGGATTTGGCTAGTCCAGGTACTGGACACAGGGCTGACCACTTCCCAGCTCGTCATGCCATTCCTGCTTAAGGTGCTATTTAGGCTGAGCAAACAGGTGAAGCTCAAACTCACATGGGCCCTGACCTTTTCCTTTCTGCAACTGGATAGGTAGCTCATATTTGGTCAAGCAAGTACTTTGCTGGTAAAGAGTATCATAATCTTCCAGAAATTCTTTATCTTTTGTTTTCCCTCCTCAACTCTGAAAATAATAACTTTCTTCAAAAGTTGAACCATCTGCAGAAAGGGACCAGTTGTGAAAAATATCACATTTCAGTTTTAAGGAAATATATCATGGTTTGGAATTGTCAAAATACCCTGTTTTGACATTTGGAAATGAAAATAAAAGAAACTTTGAAAGGTCACTATCAAAACAAAGTGATTCCAAATTTATACTGGTTTATTAACTCAATTTCTTTGGAAGAGTCCTTTCATTATTGTTTTGCTCCTTCCCCCCCCAC